>CAHIKZ030000087.1:15000-22500 GCA_903632075.3 Acanthosepion pharaonis | reverse complement strand
AATTAGGCGCTGATTTCCCCCTCTTTTGCTTAATGAAAACAGGAACTGAATCTATTGTTTTAACATTGAGTATTTCAGTAGATGTTTACTGACTTCCTTATCGTGATAGATAAATACGATGTCTATAAATAAGCGCGCATAAATATGTAGATATATGGTAATTTTCAAAATAGAATCATCATGTGGTTGTAATAATAATTATTTTTTAGATATATTTGGGATGTATTTATTTTCTCTTTTCCTCAAAAGAAACTCTATTTCGCCAAACTAGATTTCAGTTTTCGTTTTTCGATTTCTTCCGTTTCATTTTACTTTTTATATCTGTTCCCAAGTTTTTGCATGAGTTTGCACCTAATTTGGGAAATATTAAAAATAACTTAATTGGTTTAATACTTTGACTTTAATACTTTGCAAACAATATTGTAGTAACATTTATTGGATACCTTCCGCTTGTGGCCCCGTTCTGTACAGTTTCCTTTAATAAGTAATAATATAATTCTTAATAGTAAGTCTGAATGGTTCGATAAGGTCAAATTTGCTGCTGATATAAACAATCTGTTGTTAACTGGGGCAAGGAAAGGCTTGTTAATTTTAACGCCACCAAAACGAAACTGCTCAGTATTAATCATCTGAGAGAGCACTTTCTGTCTTCCTGTTAGCTCTTGGAAAGGGATTCTTCTCGGAGAAACATTTTCCGCTGAGATGAAGTGGAAAGACTGTATTGAAGCTGCTACTAGAAAAATTGGTTTACTGTGTTGTGTCAGAGAATTTTTCTCTCCAGAATCGATCTCATATATTTTTAAGTTTACCATTCGTCCTTTTTTTGAATTTTTTTTCTCTTTTGCCTCATGTGGTCTGGTGCTCCTGTTATATATTTAGATATCCTTGATAAAATCCAAAGAATCTGCAATGTTATTGGCCCTGACCTGACATCCCTGCTTCAGTCATTTTCGCACCACCATAATGTCGTTACTCTGTGCCTTTTCTATAAATATTTTCCCGGTAATTGTTCTTATGAACTTTCCTCTATAGTACCTAAACTTTATGAATTTATATGCAGTACGAGATTGGCGGCAAGGTCACATATTTTTAAATTTGAAATGGTTAGATGTAACGTAAGTTTTATGCTAATATTTTTTCTCGCACTTCTCGCTTGTAGCACTCTCCCCTGGCTTTTTGCTTTCCATTTAAGTTTGATTTTCAAAAATTTAAATGCATTGTCAATCGTTATTTTCTGTCTTCTTAATTGCTGTTCTTTTAATGTTCTCGATCCTTAATAATTTTTTTCTTTTTCTCATATTCTTTCACATTCAGTCATCTCCTTCGACTTAGTGGCTTTATTGCCTTGATTGTGGTGAAATGATTAAAATAATATTGTGTTGCATTTTTCTGAAAAGAAAATGTGGATTATTTTATGTTGACCTTATAGAAAAATTTCATTTAAAAAAAATTTCATTGAATCCAATTTTAAACCTAACTTTGCTAAAATCGATATAGTTATTATTTAAAGAGATTTCTACGGTAACTGATTTTCACTGTGTGCTGCATGCGTCTGCCCTTGTATTGTACTAAAGTTCATTAATATTGTAAGCTTGTGCCAAACTAATTAATTTTATAACCTTGTGTCAAACTAAACTAAGCTTATTAAATTTCTACAATGACACCTATCGTAGAGCAATTATTAATAAGGTACAACGAAGGACTGATCGTTAGTGTAGTGAATTCGTTCCTCAGGGTGTTTTATCATCTAAATAATGTAGACGCACCATCGCTTATCTGGCCACCCATGGAATCCTTTCTTACCGTTAATTCGGATATAATTTCTTGTAGTGCAATTTGAAAAACAAAATCCTGGTTCATTGTTCTGATCAGTAGCTAATGATTTTCAAGCTTTCTTAGCAGTATGACGTTTGTCATTGTCTCCCGAGGAAAGTAATTGTTACAGTTTTATCACAAAGTCTTGCTTTTAATTTCAGTCTCTTTTTAAGACGAAAATCAAAAATACTGGAAAATCTTGACTTCCAAGCATGTAACTTGCCCAAATGATGAATTTGTAGAACAATGGTGGAAAGTCATTTCAATTCTATGATCGAGTGCTTTCACCAGTAAATGTTTCACTAGCTTTTCTCGTCATAATATTGCTTTTAATGTCAATGTTCCAAATCGATTACCCGTCGAAAGTTAAGGTCATTTGGAACGAAAACGTAGTATAGGACGAAATTTTGACTTGCATTTGAGATATGAGACGTGACTTCAAGTAAAAAGGTAGCAATAACGTAAAAATATTGAAAACACTTTATATCCGAGATATGAAACGTGACTCTTAGTAATAAGGTAACAATGAGCTAAAAGTATTCGAAACATCTTATATCTGAGGTATGAGACGTGACTCCAAGTAAACAGATAGCAATAAAGTAAAAGTATTGATAACATCTTATATATATATATATATATATATATATACATACATACATACATACATATATATATATATATATATATATATATATATATATATATATTGTTGAAATTTAGTTTAATCATAAATTTTTCATATTTCATTTTTCAAAATGAAGAAAATGATTCCTGACTCTTCAAACATGGAACACTAAGAATTTATACATTCCATAAATCTCTAATTTATGAACGATAGTGATCAATATTCTTTCTGTTAATCAATACAATTATCTTTTATATAAAATTCCTGTACATCATTACAGTTTTAATTGCTTTACAATTAATCGTTTTTTTCCCCTTTATTATTGAAATTTCAATGAGTTCTAGTTAAACTGAAAGACTTAAATTTCCCACACTTTGGTCTAAAAAGTTATTTTTATGGTGCCAAATTAATAATGGTCGACATGGCTTTCAAATTAAACACCAGTTTCTCTCTCCTTTGCAAAATGGAAACTGAAGTTGACTCAGCATGCGTAAATTGCAATAACTGAAGAAAGATAACATTAAAAAAAAAATACAAAAACAAAAGCATTTTTTATACATTTATAAATGTTTGTCTAAAAGTCATTTAAATTTGAAAGAAAAGTCCAAAACTCGATGTTGAATATCATTTATATATATATATATATATATATATATATATATATATATATATATATATATATATATATTACTATTTATTTACATTATTCGGACTGTTATCCTCATCTTCATTGCCATATTCACAACGTTTCGGCCGTTGTACGCTCCAACCTTCTTTAGGTGATTGGAATTTCGAATCGAACCCTTTATTTCGTCCACCGGGTCCGAAATTCCAGTCTCCTGAAGAAGGCCTTAGCGTACAACCTCCGAAACGTTGTGAATATGAATATATAAGATGAGGATAACAGTCTGAATAATGTAAATAATGCAAGTAATCATAATACCTCATCTCAGAGATTTTCACACACACTCACACACACACACACACACATATATGTGTGTGTGTGTGTGTGTTTCTGTGTGTGTGTGTTTACAATTTGGCATTTGGCCAGGAAACTTCTAGGGTATTTATATTTGGATACTGAATCAAAAAATATTTGAATCACACGATCAAGAAGGATTTTCACAAAAGAAGAAAACAAAAAGAAACAATAGAAACAACAAAGAAAAATCGTTAAAAAAAAAAACAAAAAGGGAAAACAAATCAACAACGAAAACGACTTTCGTCATGAATTTAAACATTCAAGTGACACCTTTGGATGGAGTCTGTTTTATAATTTGTGGTTCTTTACACACACACACACACACATATAAATGTATATGTTGATTGTACAGGATTGTACAATTGAGGGTATTTTATACTGAAAACATTCTCTGATGTACGTTAGAGAAATAATGGTTTCTTCATATATTTATTATCGGAAAAAAAAAAAGAAATTATTAATAATAACAGCAATACTCATATTACGCTGAATAGTTCAAAGAGTGACTTACTGTTACTTAATCTCCACAGAAAGTCACCTATTAATTCTGGTGGGAACACTCAAGGTGTATAAATAATAACTGTAATAAAATATTAACGGCAAACATTACCATCTATGAATAAAGCTTTTTGAATGTATAAGGTTTTATTTCAAATCTTGCCATTATTCTACCTCATAAAATACAATTAGAAAATAGTAAATTTTTCGTATGTGACTTATGAGACACCGACATGCATAGACACAAAAATAAATGTGTGTGTATGTGTGCGTGTGTGCGCTTACTTATTACAATGGAATAAAGGTGTAGGATTTTATATATATATATATATATATATATATGTGTGTGTGTGTGTGTGTGTGTGTGTGTATGGTGTTGCAGAATTACCTCCCATATATACCGCCCACATAATGTTTAAAACATTAGAAAGACACATTTGGTACTCATGTTTTACCATTGTGTGGGAGGAATTTCTGGGGAAAAAATTGGTATGTACTTCACCACATCATATATATATATATATATATATATATATATATATACTTCCACATTCTTATATATATATATATATATATATATATATATATATATATATATATATATATATAACGTATTACACTGTAAACTCAAAAACTCATACGGGTATAGATCTATTTCACCCGATGAAAACTTCGCCAGTCTTATTCAATATCGGTGCATATATACATATAACTGACGAATTTTTCTTCGTTTGAAATAGATCTATCCCCATATGTGGTAATTTTGGTGTTTGTCGTGTAATGCTATTTATTGGCTCTGTTATAATAAATACATTGTGGTCTTTTTGTGGATCAGTTTTAATATTTTATATTGCAAGTTCCACTTGGATTATATAGCAACGGATTTATTATCTTTACGATATAAATATATATATATATATATATATATATATATATATATATAAGCTCAACTTATATTTTCACATTTACACATACACATATAATAATTTATATACTATATAATAATATATTTTATACTGAATATTATATATATATATATATATACACACATAAGTATATATATCAATATCGACGTTTAGAGGTGTTATCTCTGTGTATATCTGCATGAATATGGATCTATGTAGGCAAGTAGTTAGCTTTGTTTTTGTTTCTGCGCAAACCAATAATGACCAAGTGTTTGTATTGTACAGAGGATATATAAAATCAGTATACAACATGAACAATATGGTCAATATATATGACAATTTGAAAAAAATGACCTTGACATATGACACCCGATCATTAGAAACGTTCGCGGTGTTATATCATTTTCTGATGGCGCCCGAATATCGGTGCAATATATCAAGGTATATTTTTTGAGGAAAGTGTCTTATATATTTACCGTTTCGCCGGATTCTCATTCAACTTGACTTTATATATATATATAATAATTAAGTAATTCATCGAGTCTAGAAGAAACCTCAACAGAATGCAGAAGGCACTGGACGGCCGTTACGTTCTATATTTGGGACTCATCAACAGTGCGCATCCACTACCGAGAATTGAAACCCGGACAGTTACGTCATACCAACTGTACTAACGGGCCTCGGTGACGAAGAGGTAACGAATTAGACTCGATATAGCGACTCTCGATCACATATTCCGTGGTGGAACTTATATATATATATATATATATATATATATATATATATATATATATATATATATATATATATATATATATATATGTGTATGTGTTTCTGTTTATTACATTTGTTTCTAATCAATAATTTTCAATCGATTATGTATATTTATCCTTTCTTCTTTCTTGGTCCATCACTTATTTGTTTTTTGTTTGTTTTTTTTTATCGAATTCTCATCGGACATAAATGTCCGACCTCGTCTGAAATGTTTGTGCTACAACAAAGGATATATATATATATATATATATATATATATATATATATATATATATATATATATATATAGAGAGATAGAGAGAGGCAAGGAAGATTTTAAAGACTCACAGACAAAGGGGATGGTGTAAGCTTTGGGAGTCAACATCAATGTAGGTGAATAAATTAAAAAAAAAACGGAAAGTATTTAATGTGTAACGTCTGAAGTTTACTCTCTATCTTTTGCTGTAAGTAAAATTATTTTCTTTCGTTGAAAATGTTACTAAAAAAGTGCTCCGTCTATAAATTTATCGAAAAAATATGTTTGCCTGAGTGGTGCGCGTTTGTGTGTATTTATGTGTGTGTGCTCAGAATCTCACTTTTCTGTCAGTTTTCTTTCATCATTTGTTAAACTGGAACACGATTTTAGGAAATATATACATTTTGAATTTCAATCTAAAAAGACAAAACAGAAAACAATAGATATCTCCCAATTATCATATATATATATATATATATATATATATATATATATATATATATATATATATAAATATATATATATATAAATATGTGCTAATATATAGACGTATTTATCGTTTTAATTATAATTTTATAATTACATGTATATATATGTGAATGAATGCGTTTTTATTTATGCTTCGTTCATGTAACGAATAACAAGTTTGGCCAACATATTTTCAATTTTTTCTTCTGTCTATTTTTCTTCAACCATAAAGAAAAAAAAAGTTCTCTGCGTGTTATACGTGCAGTGGATGTTTTAAGATACATTTTTGTTGTTCATTTTATAATTCATTTTGAAGGAGTACGCCCAGTCCTAGACAGTGTCGACTTATCTCCCCTTAGTCGACTTATCTCCCCTCACCGTAATGGCGTCTCCCTTATGCGAACAGTGTTATGGTAGATATGAGAAAAGTGAGCAAAAAGAAGATGCACATGATTCTATCAATGACGAGCGCCACTTGTTGCCACTCGGCGAAGACTTCCTGTCGAGCTTCAAGCACAGCTCCTCGGATGGCCAAAGAACGTACGTGCTTCTTGACTTCGTCCATGTCTCGTTCGGCCTTCGGAATAGCCTGGTTGTCCTGTTGGCGCACGATTACATCAGACTCGGAAGCCCGGTCGAGTCCACGCATGCTCACAGTTTCTTGTTCATCCAGTGGATAGTAGGCGTCTCCACCGAGACAAACCAGACGCCGTAAACTTCGTAGGAATACCTGGTTAAAAAAAATAAATGTTAAGCATTAATATTTTTTATCATTCAAAGGACATTTACAAAGTTTGAAGAATAGAAATTATGCTGAAATCCGACAAATCCGTACAGCTGTAGCATCCAAGAGATGGACATTATGGAAACATTTAATGGAAGTTGTGCAATAAAGAAAGAATATTATAACTTAAATATCAGTAAAACAGGTTCCAAGAAAAATAATTAGAACTGTAGTAGAATTTTGTATGCATGATAAATTCAGTGTGAACGTAACTGACACAGTGGTTGAGACAACCACATAGAAGAGAAAACGATGATTTTATCTCTATCTAAATCGCAAGTGTTTTGTTTTGTAGTCAGCGTGTGGGATCTTTGATGTAGAGTGTTTTAATTGTTACCCACTTGAACAAAGAGGAAGAAAAGAATAAATCAGTAAAAGACAGCATATAGGGTCAAATGACAACAAAACCAGACA
>CAHIKZ030000087.1:0-10000 GCA_903632075.3 Acanthosepion pharaonis | reverse complement strand
GGGTCCTGGGTAAAAGCTGGAATCGAGGCTTTCATGCCTAATCGCATTCAGACACTTGGTTCTCAGCTATTGCCCACAGGAATCACCACTTCCATCTATACCGTAGAGACACGTCTGATTAAAACAGATGTCTCTTTGTCACTGTTCGTAACGAGTGGAAGCAAAGTTACTCTTTGCCGAAAGAATGAATCAACGTATTGCATCTCGCAAGTTTGGATCAAAAGATTATTGGCGGCTCTGCAAAAGCGTGCTGAACAACAGCAAATCTTCAATACCCCCTTTATTCAACCAATTTGAGGTTCTGACCTCCTCAGCTGATAAGGCTGAATGCTTTGCTCGTAATTTCTCCTCCAATTCAACGCTAGACTCATCTGGTGTACCGACACCGGACTTTCCCCCGAGAACTGAGGCTCTACTGAGTGAGATGCACATAACCCCAACGATGTTATTGGACATCATCTCTAAATTAGACTCCCATTAGGCTAGTGGTGGGGACGGGATACTGACCGTTGTCCTGAAGAAATATGCTCCTGAATTGGCCCTTTCCTCTCTAAACTTTACTACTACTGCCTCACCGACTCATGCTTTCCAGCCTGTTGGAAGTCCTCATCTGTTATTCCTGTCTTTAAGAACTATGGCGATCCTTCTGGCCCTATCAGTCTTCTACCACTCTTCAGTAAAGTCTTCGAAGCTTTAATCAACGTCGATATGTTTAAGCACCTTACTTCACATAATCTGCTCTCCAACAAGCAATATGGTTTCCGCTTTGCCCGTTTTACAGCTGATGTGCTCACGGCCATACCTGAATTTGTATACCAAACACTCAACAATAATGGAAAAGCTCGAGCCGTGGCTCTAGATATCTCTAAAGCGTTTGATAGTTTGGCATGCTGGTCTTCTTCGTAAGCTTCAGGGATACGATATTAAAGGACGATTATTTGACTTAATCTAATCAATCCTGTCAAACCGTGAAATGAAGGTCGTCTTAAACGGGTTCTCCTACGGCTCCTTTATCACGAACGCTGGTCTTCCTCTTGGCTCTATCTACACTGTTCCTGATCTTCATCAATGACCTTCCCGTTGTCATCAGTTCCCAAGTTGGCATCTACGCATTTATTCTTGCCTCAGTAGTAAATCTGGTATCGTTGACAAAACTAACATGGCTACTGATCTCGAAAATGACCTCCAATCTGTTGTTAACTGGGGCAGGAAGTGGCTTGTAGACTTTAATGCCTCTAAAACGAAACTGCTCTCCTTTAACCACCACAGAGACACCCCCCCACTGCCTCTCATCAGAATGGCTGATTCCCAACTCCTTGAGAGCGGCTCGTTTGATCTCGCGCTACCCACTCACATAAGGTGGTTAAATACATTGAATTAATAGTGTCATCTACCGCAAGGAAATTTGGCTTAATACAATCATTCCTTCAAAGTTTTCTCATTTGAGTCCATCCTTCAAATCTATAAATCAACTATGTATCCTTGCATGGACTATTGCTGTCATATATGATCTGATGTCCCCGCTGTATGTCTCGAGGTCCTTAACAAAATCCAGAGAAGAATATGCAAGATGATAGGTCCTGATCTGGCATCTAGTCTACAATCGCTATTCCACAGACGTACCGCGGTCTCCCCCTGTCTCTTCTACAAGTATTTTCCGACGAGCTACTTTCGCTGGTTCCCGGACTACATGAATTTAAGCGAGCTACCAGGCTGGCATCTCGTTCCCACCCTTTCACTGTCAAAACGGTTAAATGTAACCGTCACTTCTTCTCAAACAGCTTCTTCTCCCGTACTTCCCGTCTGTGGAACTCAATTTCCCTTACTTGCTTCCCCAATGACTATAATCCTCAAATATTCAAGTATAATGTCAATCGACATCTGACACCCTGAACTTGTTTCCCCGTCCTTCTCTGTATCCTTTCCTCAAACACGCCTCTTTACTCTTGTTCTCAATCCTCTGTAACCCCTTGCGTGCTAGTGGTACTCCCGCCTTGGTTGGGGTGAACTGCCTTAAAAAAAAATAAGGAAAATGTCTATGTGCTTTTTCAAGTCAGTATATTTGTTTGTGGTATCAAGTCTTTGTTCATATATATGTAAACAATTCATGATACTTATCTAAACCGACTAAAAGTTTCGCAATGTTAAGGCTCTTCTCGGTGAAGATATTAAGTCTTATCTTCTTTCTGAGGAACATTAACATCGTCAAATTTTTAATCAGACTGTCGCCTCTGAGTTTTGACTTCAACGTCCATTTTTATATTTACATACGCCCTATCCTAATATTGAGCACTTTGACCCATAAATATAGGATACCTTAAAATTATGTATATATATATATATATATATATATATATATATATATATATATATATATATATATATATATATAATTGAAGATGATTGACAAGGCACTGTCCAAATGATTGCTTATGGCCAATCTATTACGAAGGGTAATTAGCCATTATATCATCCTTGATAATGTATAATAGATTGGCCGAGATAACTTTGCATGCAAATATCGTCTGGACAGTTCTTACACACTCTATATTCCAAAAAGAAATCTCATGTGCGCATGCGAGAAAAATATAATAAAAAAGTTTAATTGCAGTGCCTTGTCAGTCATCTGCAATGAAACCTGTATAAAAGATAGATTGCTGCCCAAATATATACTTAGCGTATTGAGCACTTTACTTTGTTTCTTATCTTACTCGATTGTTTTTTTTTCTTTTGGCTAGACATTACGGTGTTGAACGAATTTTTTTCGACCGACTCGGATGTTTTTAGTCTTTTCTTTTTTTCTAATTTTTTTTTTTACACGGATACCAGTTAGTTTAAATATATTTTTATTTGTAAATTGTATTAACCAGGTTTTTCATATCAGTCGAGTATAGGTATTAAAATAATAATAATAATAATAATAATAATAATAATAATAATAATATATGTGTGTGTGTGTGCATAAAAGTTCAAAAATATACCTTTCGACTACAAGTTTCGAAGATACACCGCTCTTCATGATAAGATAAATCCAATGAATTCATTAACAGATACGTTATTTATGTATAACATCATATGTTTTTTTTATATTTATGATAATTATAATATTTATTATATTTAATATCTTTATGTCTTTTCTTGAAATATTGAAAAAATTGTTTACAAAAATCTACTCGCCTTTAAACGCGTTAAACTTGGGCTCTCAGATAGCATAGCAACACCCATCTCCTATCCAAGATCTTGACCGACAGCCGAAGATCATGAAATATGATGTGGGTCAAACTAGGTCAGTTTCTGAATGCAGTGATTACCTTCTAGACTGCTTATTACTCAAGGCTATATGACACAGTTTGTCCTGCTATTTACCCATAGCTAGGGGCTCCATAATACACAGTGCGTCAAGTAAATGAAAAAAGTATAGTATAAAACAATATGCAATATAAAACAAAGGTATTTAATAGAAGAACGACAGTATGTTTTAAAAAAAGGTCATATATTCTACTTATAAAACACATAAAGGTCCACGGTTTCAAGAATGGAAATAGAAGCGACTGCATATCCCCTTTAGGTTGACCTCGTTCATGTGGACCAACACTTCCAGGATGGCGATCTTCTTGTTATTGTAGGGTCTCTGAAAATCTCTTTCAGCTATATTCCGCATTCTATTACTAATCTTCTTAAAATAAAAGAAGATTAGTAATATAATGCGGAATATTAAAGACTTTAATTATATGATTCAGAAAAATACTATTGAAAAGTGTTTCATGTTACTTAGTCCTTTGTTACTGAGACAAGAAATAGCTTCTTAATTTTATCGCTTCCAAAACGAAACCTCGCTCTCTGAGAGAACACTTTTTGCGTTCCATCAATATGGCTGATGCTAACCTCCAGGAGAGTGACTCATTCCCGGCCTAACCTTTTTCGCTAGAAAGATTAAATTGAATCAATTGCTGGTTCTACTGGTAAGAAAGTTGGTTCAGTGTGTCATGCTAGACAATATCTTACACATTTATATCTCTGCCTTTCGTCCATGGACTGAATATTGCTGTCACATCTGGTCTGGTGCTTCTGGTATGGATTTACAGATTCTTGCTAAGATACAAAGAAGAATCTGCAATTTTATTAATCCTGACTTGGCATTTCGGCTTCAGTCAATTTCCCACCGCCGTAACGTAGCTTTCTTGTGCATTTTATATAAATATTTTAATGGTAACTGTTCTTTGGTACTTCTTTGAGTTTACAAATTTAAGTGCAGTACTAGAGTGGCAGCTAGGTCTCGTTATTTTATAGTTGAAATTGTTAGATGTAACCGTAAGTTCATTGCTAAAAATCTACTCTCGCATTTCTCGCTTGTGAAACTCTCTTCTAGCTTCTTTCTTTCCAGTCAATTTTGACATTTAAAAGTTTAAATGCCGTGTAAATCTCATCTTCTGTCTTTTTAATTCGTGTTATCTACAAAAACGTCACAGGGAAACTAGTGAATATAACGAACCCAACTGGAATTGGAACTCGGCTCTCCGATTAACAATTCCGAGCTATTATCCATTACACCATCTGCACATCCAAGCTTACAGCACCTAGTACCCCCCTAAGTGGTCACCCATCAAGGTATTGATCATGCTCGATGTTGCTTAACTTTGGTAATCGCACGGCAACCGGCGTTTCAACATAATGTGGCCCTTAGTTGGGAGGGATCTACTGAGAGGTGCCTGGTCTCGGGGAACAGCTGCACGCGATAGTACTGTCCTCATTGCACTATAGAGGAGGGTCGGTTGTCATGTATTTGTCAACGCAACCGATAGCTGCGGGGACTGGGGAATTTCTGGTCTTGGACCGGGTGTACACACTCGGGTGTCTCATATTTGTATCGGGTATATATTGTTTTGATGAGAGGTTATAAGTTCCTGGTACATTCGACCAGCTAACAATTTTGGTGGATTCGTATAAATCTAAAGAAATAATAAGACACAGAATTTGAAGAAAGAAATATTAACAAATATATTGTCAGGAAATTTTACCAAAGAATAGATGAGAAATGAAATGAAATGTTAAAAGCAACTTTAAGTGTCCGTAGTTGATTCCTCATATTTTGAAGGAGCGAAAAGAATACTTTTTTTTTTCGCAATAAAAAGTCACCGTTAAAGAGATTGAGTCTTTCAAATCTCGCGCCTCCTGCAAGTCGCCAGGCGGCGATAATTCCAAAATCAAGCCGCAGTGAGATTTTATTAATCAGGGAGCGGGAGTCCATCAATACTACCCCCCATACTGAAGAAGATTCTCTAATGCAGTCTGATTTGTTATGTATGTCGTTAAATGTCGTAGCTATTGCAGTGAGATTTTATTAATCAGGGGCAGTAATCCCATTAAAACCGACCTTGTGTCACATTACATCTCAGTTGGGAGACGGGGTAAATACTGTATACGTCCCTGAAATACCTCCTACCTAATGGTAAAACATTAGCTCGATGAAGACACCATTGCGACTAATATCTTACCATTATGTGGAAAGTATTTCTAGGAGGTATATGTGGAATGTATTTCTGTATATACATAATTAAAACGATCTTACATCAAGACATTTCCAGTATAGACATATTGTGACATTTCTACCACGTAGAATAGTCCACTACATGACGATGTCATGTAGTGGACTATTTTGATTGAATTCTCGACAATGAATGTGTGTGCGTGCGTGTGTGTATAATTACAGAATTGAGTTTACTGTTCTTTTCAAACGACTGCATATAAAAATTTAATTTTTTATATATTGTAATATATATATATATATATATATATATATATATATATATATATATATATTGGTGGTGGTAGTATTGGGGACTCTCCCCGTCAAGCAGCTCAGTTCCCAGGAAACCAGACAGCAGCACATATTATTTAATTATACTGGTGAAAAGTTTGTGCAGAACCAACCACATTTTTTAAAGGGCCAAATACAGAATATCCATGTGAAATGAGAACGAATAGAATCCAATTCAAACGTTCGTAACATTCAATTTAAAAGCGGGGTCAATACAAAAGTAGAACAATATTCTTTATTTTAGGATATTTTATCAAAAAACATGTGAAAACGCTACAAAAATGCAATTATGTTTCGATGTGTATTAATACATCTCATCAGGCGTTAGTGTTAATAGTGTTAATGCGAGAGAAGAGATTTTTTAATCGAAACATGATTGCATTTGTGTAGCGTTTTTACATGTTTTTATGTAATATCCTAAAATAAAGTATATATATATATATATATATATATATATATATATATATGATAAATTTCTATTTCTGACACGAACTCAGTCCATACAGGGCGTAATAAGACAGACGACCTATATCTTCGTCCGATATAGGCTATTCCTCATATGTGGTAATTTTGGATTTTATTGTTTACTAATTATTTGATCTATAATAATAAATACATTGAGCTCTTTTTGTGGATCATTTTTAATATTTTATATTACTAGGATTCACGTGGATTATATACCAACAGATTTTTTACCTTTGCTATATATATATATATATATATATATATATATGTTGTTTATAATTTGCTTTATCAGCACATCTCTATGAATTTTTATTTTGCTCTCTGTGAAAGACAAAGACGTAATTTTTCTTTCTCTGTTTTTTTCTTTTTCTCTCTGTCTATGTATATTTGGACAGCAACCTTTCTTTTAAACAACCTTTATTAAATATGGCAGATAAGGAAAATTAATTAATTTTTTTATTTAGTTTTTCCAGCTTCCTAAAGTTTTTCAGTTTTGTACGAGTAAGGGAGTACAAAAGTGTTCCATAATTTTCATTGTCCCAAGCTCTTTCGGTCACTTCTTTAACCATTTTATTTTGTATTTTATGTTAGTTCTTCCACATGTTTTGACTGTTTAAGTTGTATTTTATCTTTGTGTTCTTTTTAAATAGGAGCTTTTATTTCGAGCTTTCGCGGGTTGAGAGCGGCTGAATTCGTGTGAGCATGTTTCTACTTTTAAAAATATTTCAACAACTGTCAACTGTTTTTATTTAAATTATATATATATTATAAGGTGAGGTTGATAGTAAGAGAGAGATGTTTAATATACAGGGTCTCTCTAATACCGAGTTATTTCCGGTTTTATATATATATATATATATATATATATATATATGGCATTTTATGAAGATAGAAGTTCATTTGTACTTATTTTACCATATCAATTTTTTTACGATAAAATTATATGACAGTTATTTATTAAACAAATACGACTAAACTTTCATTAACTCTAATGATTGCATATATAGGCAGAAATATTATCAAAACAACAAAGATACTGATATTAGCCATATTAAATAAATTATATCAATGTTTTATCTGATGACACCAAACAACACTAGGGAAGTTCACATCTGCTGAAATGTTGTGATCCATACCACAAAGATAATGATATTAGTCATATTCAAGACATAATGACGCTATCTCCCCTCAAATATTACCGCCGTCATTTTATAAGTGTATTTTTGTCGGCCTCCCTAGTCACGGGGAATTTCTTAGAAAACCATTATTATTATGATCAATTATCATCACTAATTGTCCTTCACTACTGTGCTTGTGACTGACAAACCACTGTAAATTACTATTAAGCACTAACCGTGAAGCAATGTTTCACAAACTAGTTTCGCAGAGTATGACAAGTTGTGAGTCCCACCTGTACTGAGTATCTCACAGCTATGGCCTATCGCCTTGTGCTAGACTAACTTAATCTTAGTAATGACTTATAAATTCATAATAAAGAAATTTTCAATTAATCTTCACCTCAAAAACATGCGCACATAAGGAATAATAAAAAATGTACAGAGAGGAAGAATAAAAATAGACATAAAAACTGATTTAACTGAGAGAGTAATGGTGAGAGTAGAAGAATTAAAAAGAGTGGTGGAAAGCGCCAAAAAATCTGTTGCGTCTTAAAAAGAACAATGTTAATAGAAGCACACAGTAAAATGGAAGGAAATCGACATTTAAAATATAAAGAAGATAAAAGAGAGAAAAAGAGAAATAAATAAAGAAAGAAGAAAAAAGAAGAAAGAAAGAAAAGCGAAATAGATATGGACCAAAAGACAAACGGGTAAAACTAAAATCAAGTGAAGCAAAATAAAATGGTGAATATAGGAGTCAGTACAGAATAGCGCATGCGCATATCGCTACATTTCCCGCCTTTATTTCTTTTTTTCAATAAATGACACATTACAAGCGCAGATAACAAGCCAATGAAGGGCCAGGGATGAGCGATCAGAATTAACTGAAAGACTGGGCGGAAAATTACAAACGAAGCCAAGGAATATTTTTGATTTTTGTTGGGTGTAACGAACACAAAAGCTAACGAAAATATCAAGGCAGAAGAATTTCAAGACGACGGCTCGAAAAACTACAGCATCCTTTAATATACTTTTGTGAAATTCTCTAGCCATTACCTCAAATGAAACGAGCTGAAGCGGAAAGAAGAGTTTATTCTTGGTCTTTCTACTTTCCCTTTGTTGTTGCTTTTGATTTATTTTGAGAAATTTGTGTTTACTCTGACTTCACGTTCTTGGCTTATTTCTTCACTCCTAATTTGCCAGATTATGGACACGAGAGATTGTAGTTACAGCATCAAAACAGTTTGGGATTGTTTGTCTATATAGTTAAGGAATTGATTGTTTTTTTAGTCGTCAGATGTACATAATGCACACATGTAGATTATGCACAAATACATACATACGTACACACATACGTACATACCATTCGCACTATCACAACCACATATGGTTTCTAATTCGCGTATGGATTCAAGTACGTATCTTTATTCACAAAAATATTTTTAGGCAATGACACACAGGCTTTTGTAAATGTATGCACACATTAATATATAAGTAGAAGCAAATACATACACAAAATATCACATAGTGAGTGCTGCTGGTAATAAAAAGTGTGGTATGTAAAATAAGAGAGCTGAAATTTATACTAATAATAAATATATATCTGTTTCTTGTCATTTGGTACACTTCCGAGTTTCCTGCTACGTGAATGTAACTCAGATTTGTGCCAAAAAGTTATGAAATATCGTATATTTTTATTATTGTTATTATTATTATTATTAGTAGTAGTAGTAACAGTAGTAGTAGTAATAGTATTATATATATATATAATGTTAAAAAGAAGAGAGAAGCCGCAAACGTTTTTTGGTTGTAATGTGGAGTTTTTTGTTTTTTTAAATATATATATATATATATATATATATATATTTATATCATGTTTATTTTCACATAATTTTCCAACACATGTTTCGGGTCTCGCAACCTTCTTCAGGCAAAGAGTGGGTATTTAAATCTATTTTAAAGATTCATTTTTCTGTGTGGTAATAACACAAAAAATAACTTGAACTAGCCTATATCGAACAGAATTCAAGTTTAAAGGTGGAGAGCGCGGTGAACTTCAATGATTCGCCTTTTAAACCAAGTGGGTCTCAAATAGATTATACATACATATATATATATATATATATATATATATATATATATATAAAAGGTAAAACAAACTTCGTGGATGTATAAGACAAGTGGGCCCTAGTAATATAAAAATATTAAAATTGATCCACCAAAAAGGCCCGATGTATTTTATTTGTACTGAGCAATATGTTGAATAATCACACACACACACACACATATACATATATATATATATATATATATATATATAGTATATATTTATATATGTATATTTAAGTCAAATATGTGGTGCAGTTCAATTTATATTACAATGAATCATTCATACAAAATAAGATTAGTAAAGTTAATGGTATAAAATGGCGAAATCCCTTCGTTAACAAAATTTTAAATTTCGCATTATATTTTTTTCGTCTCGGATGCTACCTGAATTTTACCAAAAACTAAATAATTTCCATGTCTGAAGATGATTGAATGTACAGTTGAAAGTATTTCGCATTAAAGGAAGACCTTTTACAACTTATAATTTTTA
>CAHIKZ030000086.1:1082500-1088378 GCA_903632075.3 Acanthosepion pharaonis | reverse complement strand
TCTCCCTTGCTCATATACAGTATCCATAGTATTCTCAATATCCATCGATAGAACCATCATCTCTGTCGATTCGACTTTATCCTTCATCAGTGATGAGAGTGTCCCACATTCATTGCTATACACGAGTACTGATGTCACATAGCAGTTCAGCACTAGTTCTTTAATGACTTGAGCGGTTATGGCTCTCCACTACTTCCTTTCCCTTGTAGCTCTAAGCAACGTTTAACTCGTTACCATACTTTCTTGTCCCTGCTCTGTCATCCATTTACAAAAACTCGACAGATAGATTACTTGCCGCCTCCTCTACCTATTCTGCCTTCTATGCTCTGTAAGTATTAAAGTCTCCTGGCCTTCTTTCCTCATTATGCGTTCCAGAAACTTTCAACTGTTTCTTTCTGGTTCTAAATACTCGCTGCGTCTTCCCTGGCTTACATTCTTGGCTGATATTAAATGGAAGGATTATATTAGATCCATGGCTAGGTCTGCTGCTAAGAAAGTTGATTCACTGTGTTGTGCAAGACAGTTTTTTTCTCCCAGAATTTATCTTACAATATTTATTCGTCCATGCTTTGAATATTTCTGCTGCATATGGTCTGCAGCTCCTGCTGTTTGTTTATGATGAGTTAGAAATACATTATTAAACTGCAAGATAAATAATACGACCAGAATTAATAAAGTTTGCATTGAAAAGAAAAAAGTAGAAAAGATGAAACATCAACAACCATGCAAGCAAGAAAACAATATACTTAAAAGCAAATCAAAATTGATAATTCACAAACTAGGAGTTGGTGTTTGTACACAAAAGCAAGGTCGACCATGTCTGCCTCGCCTTACATACTTGATTCCCTGATAGCTATAATCTACAAATATTCAAATGTAATGTCAATTGACATCTTCTGGTGCTTTGATCTTTGATCCCCCTCCTTCTCTATATCCTTTTTTTTAAACAAACATCCCTCTTTTACTCTTACTCTCTCCTCTCTGTAACCCCTTGCGTGGTAGTGGCACTCCCCCTTGGGGGCGAAATACTTAAAAAAAAAAAAAAATACATATTGTTTTATGATAAATCGCTTTCATTTTATTGTTTTTGTTTTTTACAGTAAAGTTCACGCTGTACAAGGCCAGGGGCCACTCGAGCAAGAGGGTTACGTTCAAAAAGAATTTAAATGGATAAGGAGGGGATGATAACGGTTAACTCTTGATGATTTAGAAGCTATTATTAAACTGCAAGATAAATAGCACGATCAGAATTAATAAAGTTTGCAATGAAAAGAAAAAAAGGACAAAAAAGATGTAACAGCAACAATCATTCAAGCAAGCAATATAGTTAAAGCAAATCAAACTTGATAAGAAGGCAAAAGAATTCACAAACTCTGAGTTGGTGTTTGTACACCAAAGCAAAGTCGGACAAGCGAACACAGTATGTCTGTGTCACTGTTATTCCACTAACCAAACAGTTAAGTCTCTCTAAAGAATTGTTCGGAAAGGAACAAGGAATACAAAGGGTACTTATTTATAACATAACACACTCATTATCATCATCATTCATTATCAAATTACGCAACTACTTGCTTCACCTCTCGTTTTTTCTTTGTTATTATTATTATTATTATTCCTTTGATTTCTGGTGTGTACACATTACCTAAGGTTAGAAATGTCATCATGGCACTGACCAAAAAAAAAAAAAAAAAACACAAACCTATTTTATATAAATAAAACCCTTCATAAGGTGTGGACTGTAAGCGTGAAACATTTTTTTTGTATTTCTTTAAGGCAAGGGCTTCTGATTGAAACATGTTTTGTCTGCTGAATAAATTTCCAACCAATCTGAGGGCTCCAACTAAAACAAATTGTTGATGTTCAAACCCAATTTTTAGATTTCCAAATCAACATCCTTGTATTTTGATAGTTTTTGGAAGGCAGTTCAAAGATATATTAACATATTTCCTTTTATTTCTGTTGTTACAACAGAAAACATTCTGTGTCCCAACCAGAAAAAGAGAAATGGCTTCATTATTATTATTATTATTATTATTATTATTTAAATTATTGCATTATTAAAGTTGGTTGGTTTTAGTTTTCAACGGGAATGAATCAGGAGATCAGTGAAACTGTTAGACTTGTAATTTTAGACTTGATGTCGTGGTCACCAAAAATCCAATTGTTTTGATGAGATTATTTTTTTTATTTTGTTTTGTTTTTTTTTATTTCTAAAGTTTTTTTTTTTTTTTAACAACGATGGTGTCTGGTTTAATGGTCTCAATGAATAGGTCTGTTTAGATAAGGAAATTCCACAAAATCTCGATTTGGTCGTATTTTATGTTGACCTTTTAAAAGTATTTTTATTATTATTATTCAAACAAATTATGAGTTATATTTTGTAAGATCTTTATTTGACTTCGTGAAAAATTGTTTCTTCTTCCTTTTGTCTATATATATAAAATCCATCAATGCATTTCTATAAAAAAAATTTGAAGTTTTCCTAAAATCAGATTAATGATTTTTTAAAAATTATTTGCCAATGTCTCTATAGAATGATGCCGGCGCATTTATGATCAAATTATTTTGTGGTTTTATACTAAAATCATTGTCAGCTGCATTTATAAATGGAGTTCGACAGCCCAAGAAAGTCCACCTAGGGAAAGAAAAAATCCCTGATTTTAAACCTTTTGCTGCCTTCTGCTCATATTCAAAAACAGAAAAGGTTATGGAAGTAAATCCAGACAGAAAACCTGAGTGGAGCCCTGAAGTTTTTTTGGGAGTCAACAATGACAATTTTCAAATGTAATGCAGCCACGCTGTATTCCCCAAATGGAATACCCTGTCATTATGGAATCTTGATTTATAACCAAGGGTGAGCCATATTATCTGAGCAGCATACGTCTTCCATATACCATTACCCAGGCCTTTGCCTGGTGAGGTCACTCGATGTTCTCCCACCAAAAGACTGAATTTTGAACAAACAGGGAACTGGCTTTATCTTGTAAGATAAATGGATATCCAAAATTATTTATAACATCAAATAACATATGCATATATATATATATATATATATATATATATATATATATATATATATATATATATATATATATATAAAAATGCTTTCAGTCTGGAGAGTTTTTGATTTGCCAATAATCAAATCAATTTCGATCTCAATACAGCTTTGACACCCTTTAGAATCAACCTGGATGTGGTTTGTCTGGCTCACTAGATTTATTTATATATATATATATATATATATATATATATATATATTAAAAAAAATCAAAGAGATATAAAATGTTTTTCGGTTGTAATTTGAGATTTCTTCTAAAATATTAGAAACATTATTTTTCAGAATTTTACTACAATTTGTTTCAGAACTCCAAAGATTTATTAGATGAAATTGGAATATCTGATATATTAATTAAAAATAATTATAATTTTTTTTGGTCTATGTTTTCGAATTAAATATTCTCGATTCTAAGACTTTCTTCAAATAATAAGTTCGGATTACTAACACAAAAAATTTTTCATTTTCAAGCGACCACCAGGAATAAATATTTGTTAATACCCTGTAATGGAGAAGAATTTAGCACTGTTTTGTTAAAATAAAAAATTAATAAGCATTTCAAATTTATAGCAGGTTCAAATGTTTTTTAGCAAATAAAATGAATTTGTAGTTATTCTATTTATTTTGTTTAAAAATTTTACAAACCAAAATTTTTGTGTCAGTAAATTCCTCTTTCAAGAGAATCATATTTTTAAATTAGTAAATTTATAATTTATATACATTATATCCAAATATAATTGGTGGATATTAAATTCCAGTATCTTAAAAACTAACATAAATATAAATAGATGATATATTCATATAATACATAATTTATACATAAAGAAAATGCTAAAAGAAGTATTCAGATAAGAATGAACGAAATTATTATTAAAAACAATTAAAAATATTTGATGCAAGAAGAAAGTCAACTCAATTCATGGTTTGTTAGTCAAAAGGTTCTGGATAGGAATGATTGCCCAAATGAAAATTTTTACAAATTGAATTGTAACCAAAATTCAAAAATTTAAATTCTACGGTTGCAATGTTCAACCTAAAGGATCTTCAAAGAATTGTAAAGTGAAATAATCAAACTTGTGGGATAGTCAAAAATTACGATTTCCAGAAGCTAACTAGGCATTTAGAGACAAGAAAAAGGTGATATCTGACTGTTATATGGCAGAAAATGCTAAATAATCAGTAAAAAACATGAAGAAGACAACAATAAATTATGGTTCATTTAAATTAAGAACATCAAGGATTAATGGAAAGAAGAGGTTTTAAGAAAAAATAGAAACAAAAAGGAAACTTAGCATAGAACTTAACATTACATCTATACAGTTGAAAATTAATTACGTGATCTTCTCACTAATAAGGAATCAGACTTTCTTTTTTTTTTTTATCTGATACTCTCACAAATACAAGATTGATGATAAGATGGACAGAATAAAACAATGTATATCAAATAAATAATATATCTTGAGTAAATGGTTGGGGGATATTAGAAACCACCTAAAGAAATAATAAAATTGTAGAGATATGATTACCAATGTCCGGAAAATCAGCACATTGAAGAAGAGCTGCTGGTCTGTCATTTGTAACAAATAAACTATTCAATAATGCCGGATTTATAAAATAATTAGAACTAAAAACTAATGTTCAATATACAATAATACCACGGTAGAGGGTTATAATAATGTGGAATTATATTAGCATAAAAAGCATGCATTAGTTACTAGAGCTGAAGCAGACTTCAAATGTCTGGAAACTGCTCCTAAACTGAAAAAAGGGATTTACTCCTGTTTAAAAGACAGAGGAGGATTGTGTTTCAGGAACATTTAATCCTATTGGTTGAGGAAAAAATTGTGACTATATGACATAACAACCGTCTTCAGGGTCCCAATCCTCATAAATTTCTGTCGGACACTATTTTAATAGGGTAATTCCGTTTTTGGATATGACCACTAGCAGTGGTTTACCTACTTTAAACTCTCAGTATTGTATTTTGTTGAAGTTATAAATCTATAAAATTTTTTTTCCATTTTGGCTATATATATTCAGTAATATTTTCTATTATATATAAAATAAAAAATAATAAATATATTATAAAACGCAGATTGTGTATATGTTACTGTGTGTGTGTATGTGTGTTGTGTGTGTGTGTGTGTGTGTCTGTAACGTTTATATATTGGATCGAATTTCCTACATTTTTTTAGCGATTTCAACAAAACTTCACAGGACTACATAAAATTACCTTTTGGGTGGTTTGTAACGGGGCCGAAAATGGGAAAAAATACAGTTGTTTTTTAATAAAATCAATTTGAAAACACGATTAAGACACATCGTGAGAATGAAAGGGGAGAACTCACCCACGAAAATGTAAACAAAAGAGCATAGCATGATGAAAAAAACGCCGAACTTGACGAAAACAAAATTTTATCGTCTAATGTTCATATTATTATTAAAGAGGAAAGATCAAAGTATTTTTGGGGTATTTTTTTTACATTTTTAATCGTTCCTAACGTCTGAAATTTTCATTAAAAATATTGTTTTTTTTTTTGGTCGAAAAAAGGACAGATAATCATTTTTTTCGATTTGATAAAAAAGATTAAAATCTGACTTTGATATTCTTTTAAAAATCAATTATCATTTTTTCAAAACTGATTTTAATAAAAACAGAAATTATACTGTTTATTTAAAATATTTTGAACCAAGCTTAACTTAGCTTCTGCGCCGAAAAAATGTAATTTGAAAATAAAACAAAGCAGGTCATAACCTTTCGCGTCGCTTGACGATTGACGAAAGGCACATTCATGACGTTTAGATAACTTACGGGAGGAGAAT
>CAHIKZ030000086.1:1065000-1077500 GCA_903632075.3 Acanthosepion pharaonis | reverse complement strand
TAACTTATTTAATTATAAGCTTTATAGATCACCACTGGACAATATTAAATCTTCTTAATCAGCACATCCTAGACCATAAAAAATTTTGATCTGTCTATATCTCTGAGATGAGCATAAAATTAATACAATATCTAAACCATTTGAATAAGGAGCTAGAGAAAATCAATGAATAGCAACAAAAATTGCAATATAAGTGTCATAAAAGTAAAAGATCCTGTAATAATCACAAAAAAAATTGCAAGTTCAACACTGGTAAAAAAGCACTTGAACTGAAACATTGGGTGTTGAGTTAAAAATAACTATACAGAGATGATCCAGTGGATAAAGAACTAGAACAGATCCAGTTGACTAGACTAGTTCAGTTCGAAATTCCAAAAAAATATACTTGGAGAGTTGAGTTAAAGGTAAAAAATTGTGAATATGGCAATGAAGATGGGGATAACAGTCCGAATAATGTAAATAATGTATACTAATTTTTAGTTGAAGCATTTTCGTTTTTATTATTTTATTAATAGTTTTAAATCATATTATTATTATAATTATTATTATTTCCAGGCCTTGCTCCTTGAACTCTTTCTATTCTTCTTCTTCTTATTATTATTATTATTATTATTATTATTATTATTATCGCTAATGGGGTTAACGCTTCTTCCATGAAAATGGTCTGCCAAGGAGTGGAATGTGAGCTTCAGCCTTGTTGCGATCCACTTGTTTACATCCGATTTAGCGCCATCATTCGGAGAATATAGCAACTGTGTGTGCTATAATAGGTTCTAGAACAGTTAATGGTAATGATAATGATAGATATTTCCTTATAAAGAAACATTCGGCATTCATTGATCAAACAGCCGGTGCTACTGTCAGTTGAAATTTATAAAATCTTTCTATTAAAACAATTTTTCAGCAAAATATTTTTCTAAAATCTAATATGTATTATATCTCTTTCCAGTACCGATGTGGGTTTCCTTCCTAATCTTTTGTTCGAAGTAGTGTGGAACGTCAACATCTTTATGATGTCATTATTTCTTCTTCGAGTGCTATCCATTTTAGTTGTTGATTCTGTTGAAAGTCTTGAAGTGATTTAGCTTCTGGGTTCTAGGACAGTTGGGTACTGGACATTTGCGTCCCGGACGACTGCGTTCCTGAACATTTGCGTCCGGGACGACTGCGTTCCTGAACATTTGCGTCCGGGACGACTGCGTTCCTGAACATTTGCGTCCCGGACGACTGCGTTCCTGAACATTTGCGTCTCGGACGACTGCGTTCCTGAACATTTGCATCCCTAGACAAATGCGTACCTCTGATCATTTTTTGGAAGCATTTAAAGGCAATTACCATAAATTTTGAAAAAATCATAGATAGTAATCATAATTTTAAAAAAAAAAAAGGAATAAAAGAAAAGGAAAATTAAAAGTTTATTTTTTGTTTAAAATAT
Organism: Acanthosepion pharaonis; assembly: GCA_903632075.3. NCBI lineage: Eukaryota > Metazoa > Mollusca > Cephalopoda > Sepiida > Sepiidae > Acanthosepion > Acanthosepion pharaonis. Next base: position 1,076,065 of record CAHIKZ030000086.1, on the reverse strand, counting down.
AATGACAGATCAACAGTGTTGCAAGATCGCTCTACACATCTCCAATATGTTTTTGTTTCATCGGCGTTTTTCTCATGATAGTGCTCGCTGTCATTTTCCTCGTCCATAAATATCTTTCCACCAGTGTTTGATTTTTGGAACTTAGCCATAGGTTCCAAATAAAAATATAATCCCATAAAATCCAGAATCTATTAGATGTTTGTGATACACATTGCTGGAGTGAACTGTAACTGTTAGCTTAATTTTCTCTTGGCTTAAAAAGATTTTTTTTTCTCTTTTTCTATTTTTGGTAACTCCTTTTCTGCTTGTTTTGAGTAATTAAAGGTATTGTGTGCAAATTTCTATATTAAACAACTCTTTAAAAAAAAATGGTAACTTCAAAAGATTATCAGAGGTACGAAATTATCCATGAGACGCATTTGTCTAGGGACGCAAATTTCCAAGGACACAATTGCCCACCGCTATAATGAAATGCCATAATAATAACAGACAGTATAACACATAATGCAATGGTAATATGCGCAAAAATTCTTCGGCTGGAAGTCTTCAATGTCTAGAGACTTCATTCCTTCTCAGATTTTCTGTATTTTCTGCCTCTTTAGAACTTTTTTTTATCTTGTTTTGTAAATTCTTGTTTTTCAAAACAAATTTCTATAGTGTTCCCACTGACTTTTTAATTATATGAATGTCTTTTTGTCACAATTCTTAATATGGATGTGATTGTTGTAATAATTCACACTAGTATTAAATGGTAATTCCTGCAGAAATCAAAAGACACTAATTTTTTTTTTTTTTTTTTTTTTTGTTTGTTTTTTTTTATTCACGACGTTTCGGCCGTTGAACGCTCCGGCCTTCTTCAGGTGATACGAATTTGGAACTGAAATCTTTATTTCGTCCACCGGGCTAGATTTTTCTAGATCCACGTGCCATGCCTTTTCCGGATATCTCACTTTCAGTTATTTCCCTTTAGTAAGTCAAATCTCCAAATTTTTGTGAGCCTCTGCTGAAGCCAGACATTAAACTCTTTCGGTCAAGTCACTGTTTTTTTTTCATTATTATTATTATTATTTTATGAGCTGTGTCCCTTCAGAGGGTTGGCGATCATGGCTCTCCACAATTTCCTGCCCTTTGTAGCTCTTAATAATTTTTCCTTTTTGTTATCTTTCCTAATCCTTGTTCCCCCATCCATTTACACAAGCTTTCTATTCTTCTTCTATGTGCCTTGTCTCATCAGGACGTTGACGATCATGGCTCTCCACAATTTCTTGCTCTTTGTAGCTCTTTTATTTTTGTGTGTTTTGCCATCCTTCCTAAACCTTGTTCAACCACTCATTTACGCAGGCTTGTTTGGGCCTCAACTTCGCTATAGACCTGACGTAGAAATCATATATACGATCCGTTGCTAAAGATGTTGGAAAAGGGGTCGGCTCATTCTATCACCCCGGAAAGTGCCTGTCTCCTTCCGCCATGCTTTATATGTACAAGAATCAAATTAAACCAAAAGTGAAGTATTTCTGCCTTATCTTGACTGGAGCTGTTCACTTTTCTGCCTTAATAGAGTCCGAAATCGTTTACGTAGTCTTATGGAGGAAGACATATTCTCCACTCTTCACTTGACGCTACATCACAACCTTATCGCTCATCTACTTCAGTAATTGATCTTTATCTATAAAAGGCAGGATGTGTGTGTGTGTGTGTGTGTGTGTGTGTGTGTGTGTGTGTGTGTGTGTGTGTGTGTGTAACGAATGCACGGTCGCAATTTTCGATGGATTTGCACCAAAATTTACATGCACATGCACCAAGTGAGCACGAAGGCCAAGACCGACTTTGCATTTCCCAACTCCCATCGATAGTGGAAATAATCGATTTTTTCATGCTTCTACGGCAGTTTTCATGTAGTTTGCGGCCATTTTGTACTGGCCAGAGTGAGATACTATAGCTGGCTGCCACGAATAGGCAGGAAGATTCTATTGGCCAGCGTGAGAGCCAACAGCTGACTGACACGAATGTTAACTAGCAAGCAAAAAAAATCGATAGCTGCATTCGTCACAAGTGGGAAAAATTTAAATCTGCATGACACTTTACTCCAATTGGCTCATTCGCTTGCTTAAACTCAACGTTGATTCTGATTCCGCAGAACTGGGTTGGGTGTGAAAAAGTATTTGATGTTAACATTCTTTTTTCATTCGGTTTTTTCAGTTCTTTTTTAAAGTTGATCGTTTTGTATTCATTTTGTTTAGTTCTTTTTTCGTAACAGGTTTAATGTTTAGTATAGAGCTTAGAAAAATTCGCTGTGAAGGCAAGAAGTAAGGCATGTAGCAACATCAGCACAGCAAAGGGCACTCCTTTAAAGGCAAGGAAGAGCAAAAATATTTTAAGTCAAGTGATAGCGATTGCTGTATGAGTCGTACGATTTTTGAATCAAGCACGGGCAACGCCGGGCCCTGCTGCTAGTTCCAAATAAAAGCATTCCATCATCAGCCATCAAAACCCTAAACCGTTTCTCCAATCTTGACGGACGGTTGTATTCTCAATGATGTTCCATTCTTTGAACGTCTACTGTGTCTCACGTTCAACCCAAACCCTAAGTGGAACCAGTGTATGCGATCCACTGCTAAAGATGCCCACTCTACAACTGCGTGAAGTACCAGACTCCTTCTGTAATTCTTTATCATTACAAGAGTCAGATGAAACCAAACCTAGAATATTATTGTCATGTCTGGGCTGGAGCTGCTTAATCTTCACCTTCCATGATCGGCTACGTCCTAAAGGGACACGGCACATAAAAAGAAGGGGGGATTAACACTAGAAGAAAGTGCTGAAGGCTAGAGAAACAAGAAGAAGCAGTATGTAACCAGCTTAACGTGTATGCGTGAATGGATGACAAAACAGCGACAATGTGGAGCTACGAAAGATAGGAAGCTGGGGGGTCGTTTTTTTACGGTTTATTAATTTGCTAATTAATCCTTAGTTTTACTTGCTAATTAATCCGTGGCTGGGGGAGAAGAAATGAATTCATACCATTCCCAAAGGTATTTGAGCGTAAGTGAAATTAACGAAACCAACTCGAATTAAAACACGGTTTTCCGATTAACAATTCCGAGCCATTATCCATGACACCATCCGCATATCCAAGCTTACAGTATCTGATATTTCCAAACGGTCACCCAACTAGGTACTGGCCAGGCTCGACATTGCTTAACTTTGGTGATCGTATGGGAACGGGTGTTTGAAAGTGATATGGCCGTAAGCCTTAGGAAGTTGTAGAGAGCCATGATCATCCACGTCCCGATAGGATATAATCTATTAAAGGAATACGTAATGTTAAACTATTCAATTCATTCAAAGTCATTCAATTTGGCATGATTTAATGAGTTTTGCTCAAGAGGCCCGACATGCTCTAATTGTCAGCTATTCTTATGAAATGAAAGTAATACATAAAAGAATTAACACTAATGACGTAATAACAACGTTTTTCCACCTACAGTATAAACTCAATAGGAATCCTCAACGTGTGTGAGCTGGTTGAAATTGTACTGTTATATATATCTTTGATTTTGAACATTCCCAAAACTCTGATTCCTCATTGTGGAATCACCACCTTAGCACAAACACGAACATATATATATATATATCAGAAAATCAGATTACGCCGTGCCGTAGGAACAGATCTCCGACGTAAGTCAAGGACCCCCTCTCATAGTTCAAGCAGTAAAAATTTGAAGTGTAGCATTTAACTGACCAACTGAATCGATCAATCTTGTTGATCATTTCGCTCGGAAGGAATATAGTTTTTTAATTGAAATATTTGTTAACATTTTGGTTGTAATAAATATAGATAACGTGTCAGTGCTAACTCCTGTCCATGTAATTTTGCTTCTTTGATATTAAATCAAATGGAGGTAGGGACTGTGGATGCACCTTCGAGCAACATTTGCTTACCCCACTTCTCCAAGTGGGTATTTTAATCCTCATATTTATACCTGAGGTTTCCGGTCGGTACGATGTTCCTGACACAAGAAGTTCTGTTACCTTGATTTATGGGTAGACGAGACATGTACACTCTGGGTATCGGGGTCTGTATCTTCGTTCCTGGATTATTTATCTCTTCATTAAGGTAAATATTTTCTGGGTTTTGGCGTTATCCACCTGGTAGTCAACGATCTAAACCTTTGAGTAACTTCAAAGGAGGTTATGCTATCAGCAGGTGTATAGTATCAGGCCTATTGTACTGGCTATTGTAATGCCTATTGTATCAGGCCTATTGTACTGCCTATAGTATCAGGCCTATTGTACTGCCTATTGTATCAGGCCTATTGTACTGTCTATCGTACTGCCTATTGTATCAGGCCTATTGTACTGCCTATAGTATCAGGCCTATTGTACTGCCTATTGTATTAGGCCTATCGTACTGCCTATAGTATCAGGCCTATTGTACTGCCTATCGTACTGCCTATTGTATCAGGCCTATTGTACTGCCTATAGTATCAGGCCTATTGTACTGCCTATTGTATCAGGCCTATCGTACTGCCTATAGTATCAGGACTATCGTACTGCCTACTGTATCAGACCTATTGTACTGCCTATTGTATCAGGCCTATCGTACTGCCTATAGTATCAGGCATATTGTACTGCCTATTGCATCAGGCCTATTGTACTGCCTATTGTATCAGGCCTATTGTACTGCCATTTTTTGCATTTCCTGTGTGCCTACTCTTCTGCAAAATTCACATATGAACTCAAGCAAACTGAAAAAAATCAGCAAACCCAACCTCAAACAAAAACATAGACCCCAGTTTTGCCATCTGTAGTGGTAAACCCTCCTACAGTAGAATGAACTCTTCCTCCTCTCATAAATACTAACTGCGAGACTTCCTAAGGGGCGTCTTTGAGCAGCCGAGAAGCAGTGTAACCTGATCGTTCGGACGGACACTTCTCTCTGCTTATTACTAACACTCTTACTTTGCATATAGCTGTTATTTCAATATATTGTTCAACCTACCTTTGTCTTCCGTGTCTTTCTTTGTCTGGCCCCTAAACAGGCCACACCTTCTCTTACAGCAATGTGAGGGGGGTTCGTCCCAATTTACCAGAGGTACAACTCAATCTTATTGAGGCCAAACCCGACCTCCTGAAACCAGTATCAATACCTACAACCCGCTAGAGGAGCTCACAGTGCAAGGCTACTCACCTCTTATAGGGAACTACAACCACCTAAATCGTCACGGTCACGGACTCAAAGCCTATATCAAGGACGAGTTTCCCTGTGCCATGGACGAAAAAAAACGAGGACCCTGATCTCCCGTATATGTGCTTCCGCTTAGCACTTATCCATAGTACCACATTCATCTTTTCTCTCTATCGCCCTCGAAGCGACGGTAATCTTCGATCGAATATCTGAGAAAGTTGATAATTTCCTCACCGAATTTTCCTCAGATAACTTTCATATATGTGATGACTTCACTATTCACCACAAAGAGTGGAGTTACTTCTCTCGAACAAAACTGATGAAGAAGGCAGATACGGCAGAGACTTCTCCATCACCTATGAACTAACTCAGATCATCGAAGAACCCATCCGCGTTCCTGATGGAACAAGATATCAGACGAAAGTCCTTGACTTCTTCCTCATATCTTACGCTGATAAATGCTTCACAGAATGTCATAAAATTCTCTAGTCAGTGTCCAAATTGGTGCCAAACAAATGCATCCTTTGATTTGCCGTTCCACGGAACTATTTTTCGCTACAGGAAGGTAGACTTAGACAGCTTTAGTTCTTATATGGCGGAAGCTCTTCTCTCAAATTTCTTCCAATATGCTCCTTCCAAAACTACTGCCCTAGTCTCAGAATGGATTCTTTCTGGAGTGGAAAGTTTTAATGCCCTCACAAAAATTTCAAACAATAACCGAACAACCATCCCTAGTTCACCCCTGAATGTGCTTCAACCAGAACTCATCGTAACCAGTCAGTTATGTGCCATGCGTGATACACGCTTAGGCGATCTTTTGATACATGACTGACGAAGCAGATTTTTTCCCGCAGTAAGTTGCCATTTCTTTCTGTGGTAGACCAGTTGCCATCCAAAGCTATAGAACCCGGTCTGTCCTGCTATTTACCCATAGATATTGGGAGAAGGAGAGGAATCATACCTATCCCAGGGGTATTAGCACGTAAGTGAATGTAATGAATCAGTACTTCAATATTTATCACAAGGAGCGGTGTAAATGAACACTTGCTGTATTCGGAACTGTCCAAAATCGCTGCAAGAAGGCTCTGGAAAACGCAAAAACGACTCCGAGCTCTTGTGGGTGACGTATTATTCTCCACTCTTCAACTTCTCTCCCACAGGCGGGATGCAACAAGTCTCTCCCTATTCTACTGCGCTAAGGTTGAAAACAAATAAAATGGATCCCCAGAGTTCTGGAAGATTTTCAATCAAATTCTGAATCACTATAATAAATGGCCATCTCTTCCTCATCGAAGCCATCTCTTCCTCGTCGAAGTCATCTCTTCCTCGTTAGCAAAGCATTTAACCTCAACATTTGCCCCTAACTCAACATTAGAAAATATAAGACATCGTCTTCCCGACTTCCTCCGTCTCACTGAGAATAATCTCAGTAGTATGTTTTTATTATAGCCAAGAAAGTCTCAAGACTTATCAAAAGTTTTGACCCTAAAAAAAGACACTGTCCCAAACAAAATTCCAGTGGGATAAAGAATACCAACTCATCCCTATCGCCGATCTTAGCGAAATTATTTAACAGCTGCTTGAAGAAAAAATTAAAAGATTCCTAGCTCTTCCGGCTAATCTATCGTTATGAGAGCACAATCCCCGAGTTCCCATGTCTCACTGTGCACAATCTTAAAATCTCACATTACCATCACAGCACGAGAAATCTCGAGACTTATCAAAGGCCTTGACCCTAAGAAAACCACTGGACAAAATTCCAGTGGTTGTCCTTAAGAATATAAACCCGGAATTATCCCCAATCCTAGCAAAGTTATTCAACCATTGCTTGAAGGAGAAATCCTCCCCGAGCCTTTGGAAAGTGTCAAGCGTATGCCCGGTTTTCAAGAACGTGGGCATGCGATCTTCCCTATCTCAGTACAGACCCAACAGTCTCCTCATTATTATCAGTAATCTTTTTCAGGCCATATTTAATAAGGTCGTCTCGCACCTAGAAAAGAACACCCTCTTCAGTATGGGTTTTGGTCGGCCCGATTCATTGCCAACGTCCTAATTACCATCACTCACAGAATCAGTGAGACTCTTAAGGGCAAACACGCCTCGAGGACCATAGCACTAGATATCTCAAAGGCCTTCGACAAGGTGTGGCCCAAAAGCTTACTACACAAGCTCTCCAGTGATAGAATCACTAGAAGGATCTTCTCGATCATAAAACCCTTCCTAATAAGTTCATGAAGGTAGTAATTAACGGCGTGTCCTTCGGAGCCCTAGAGGTCAACGCCCTCTAGGGGTCACTCCTCGGACCAACCTTTTTGTTGATCTACATAAATGATCTGCCTAAGAATATACTCAGACCATTTGTAAACATCTATGCCGATGATAGGGCTATATACGGGCGCACCTCTAAAATTCTCGATGGTCAGAGAATGGCGACTGATCTCTCTTCCGATCCTACACAAACTACCCAATGGGGTAAAAACTTGCTGGTTACATTCAATGCCTCGAAGACCAAGCTAGTTACATTCAATCATCACCGATCTGACCCCGAACTACCACCAATCAGGATGAACGGAGTTCCTCCCGGGAAAGCACCCCCGTGCCTTAAAAAACTGTTGGGCCTCAAACTCACACCCGACCTCAAGTGGAACTCGTACATATGATCCACTGCTAAGGATGCGGGTAAAATGGTCGGCCCTCTGTACCGCTCCAGTAAGTACCTGACATCCCCTGCTATCATCTACCTTTACAAGAGACAGATCAGGCCAAACATGAAGTACTGTTGTTATATTTTGGCGGGAGATACCCACGCCCACTCTCCGGCCTTCATAGAGTTCTAAAAAAAAACTTCGAACTCTTGTGGGTGACGAATTATTCTCCAATCTTCAACTTCTCTCCCACAGGCGGGATGTGACAAGTCTCTCGCTATTCTACTGCTACTTCCACAGAAAGTGCTCGGACGAACTACATTCCCTGGTCCCGCCAAGACAAAACCTTCACTGCAAAAACACACCATGCCACTTACATAGTAGCAAATCATCCATATTCCCTCCGTATTCCATCGGTGAGAAGTAATTTCCACTCGACGGATTCTTCCTGTGAAGCATGCCCTGTGGAACCAACTCCCAACAGGATGTTTCCTAGTTCACTACTACAATCTTAACCTGTTCAAGGCTAGCGTTAACCGTCATCTTCCATTCCTACACACACACAAATGACCTCCAAACGAGTGTCCCCGGGCCTTGTAAAAGGTGAACTTTGCGATATAAAAAAAAAACTTCCGATTATATATTGTTGCAATAGCGACGAATTTCTCATTATTTATTTAGTATCTGCTTAATAACATTTTCCGACTATATGCTACTATAATAATCTAGGTCAGAGATTATATATATATATATTGCTGCCATATATGGTCTGGCGCCCCTTCTGTCTGCCTCGGGGTTCTTGATAGGCGGATATGCAATATGGTTGGCCCTGCCCTGGCGTCTCGTCTACAGTCACTTTCTCACAGACGCGCCGTCGCCTCCCTCTGTCTGTTCTACAAATACTTTCATGGAAATTGCTCCGAGGAGCTGCATTCGCTGGTTCCCAGACGTCATGAGTTCCAGCGCCTTACGAGGCTGGCATCCCGCTCTCACCCCCTCACTGTCAAAACTCCTAAATGTAGCCGTCTCTTCTACTCTAATAGCTTCATGTCTCGCACCTCTCGCCTGTGGAACTCCTTCCCTTCTCCTGTTTCCCTGCGAGCTATAATCTCCAGCTATTCAAGTTAAATGTCAATCGACAACTCCAGTTGCCTTGATCTATCCACTACCCTCATCCTTTCTTCTATCACTCCTATCTGATCTTGCTATTTCCTGTAACCCCTTGCATCCTAGTGGCTTCCCGCCTTGCTTTGAAACGCTTAAAATATATATATATATATATATATATATATATATATATATATATATATATATAGAGAGAGAGAGAGAGAGAGAGAGAGAGAGAGAGAGAGCAAAATATGTTAAAAGGCTGGTGAAAACTACCGTGCCAAAAATCGGACGTATAATAAAGTGCTCAATGCAGCCGGTTTGATGAAAAAAAAAACGGACATGCTGAGCAAACTGACATAATAAAAAGAGGTAAATTACTGCACACTACTATATAAATATATACTGGGTGTAACAGCAAAATTGCACAAATCGTGTTACTTCAAAATTGTCCAATTGTTAGATTAAGTTCTGAGCCGTTGTAACTTAAAAATGATTAAAGATATCTTACTGGAATTCTCCGAGGTTTTTATAACACTCTTGGATTCTCCTTTGAGCAATAAGAAAAATTGTGATGAAACCGAACATAAATGAAAATGACATGTTTCAGTATTAATCAATCAAATATGTATAGGGATTGCAAGCTCATGAAGGATTGAAATAAAGTTCAAATATATATATATATATATATTATTCCACTGTCATTTTCCAACTTATTCAAGATGAACTTCGCCTTCTCTAACCTTCTAAATTTTTGTCCTAGCGTAACAAGCTGCCTCACACGTTTCACGTACGATTTTATTTTCAAGTCTTTTCTTTTCATTTCTATTTGAACTGTCATAGCTGAAACTCTTCTCCCACGTGCCAAACATTTTATGTATTGAGTTAGATCTTTTCTAATTGATCTATTTAGCTCTAAGTTGATCCCTCTTCTTGTTTGTGACCTCCTGATCCAGTTTTACTCTCTGCTGTTCCCCCTTTTTAAACTTATTCACGGTTCTCTGGGGGGGGGTCTTTAAAGATGGACGCCAGAGTATTTATGTTGGTATCATCACTGAAGGCCTGAATGATCTTTTTCCTCTCACCATTGTTCAGCTGGGAAGACAGTGGGTCTGACACAAAACAATTTTAACTTGTTATCTCTGTAACTGAATAATTTAAAGGGTTTTATCAGTGATTCTTGCGAAAAATGGTGTCAAGATGGTTAAACGTCTTTTCTGAAAAACTGGAAAAAAAAAGAAACGCAATTAGTTTAGTGTTTTTTTAGATATTAAAATTTTTAGGTAGAGATAATTGTGCTGTTACACGATTTGGACAATTTTGTTGTTACACCTGGTATATATATATATATATATATATATATATATATATATATATATATATGTGTGTGTGTGTGTGTGTGTGTGTGTGTGTGTTTGCGTGAGAGAGAAAGAGAAAGAATCTGTCAAAAATGCCTTTTCTAACTTAATTTTAAAATTATTAGCGTCCTTAAGTATTTAGCTATTAACTACAGTGTCAATAAACCGAGAGAAAACATTTTTTTTTAATTACCTTTACTTTTCCTAATATTCGCCTTTCCAAATGGTTACTCCTCTGGTCACAATCAGAAAACAAAGAACTGTTGTAGAATTTCTATTTTAGAGGGATAAAATGCTGCAACATTCACATGATGTTAGTGAATGGTTATAGAAAAGCTGCACTCAATATAAAGACAGGAAATTTCTAAACGGATAGATAATATCAAGAGTGAAAGGAGAAATAATGATCTTAGTGACAGGCCTCACAGTGGCAGGTCAGCAGCTGCTCTCATTACAACTAACAGGAGATTACCTACTGCAAAATTATGTGAAAGTTTTCATAGTGCCTGAAGTTTGGAGTACTCTTGACTATAAAAAAGATCTGGCAACACGACGCTGGCTCACTTTGAGTGATGCTGATGATGCATCGCGTCACCACAACGCCGAATTTTCTCATTATTTACTTAATCGTAAAACCAGATTGATAATACTTTCCTGGCAACTGGCTATGAATAAGCAGGATGGTGTGGCTGGCAAAGCGCTTTTAGAGCTATGCAACAGATGATCTTCAATGAAGCTAATGGCTAATTGTTGTGACCAAGTAATAA
>CAHIKZ030000086.1:997500-1060000 GCA_903632075.3 Acanthosepion pharaonis | reverse complement strand
AGCCGTATCTCATACGGGACTACCTAAACATTTGAGAAAAAAGACGGAAAAGACAGTAGTAATTGTGTGGAGGTGGTCAAAAAAAATCCATAAAAGAAAGAATGATGATCGCTGCATCTGAGGACAACATCAAAACTACATTGATTTCCACTGATTTGAATGAAAATGAATTGAAAAACGACTCGTCCAAAAAGCAGTCTAAGGATTTTAATATTGGTAAGCGCTCTAGTTTTGTTTAGAGAGTCAGGGTAATTCTGCATTTTAAAATATTCTTTGGTTCGTTCATACGTTCTTAGAGCTTGACTATATCTTCATCGAACCGATATCGATAATCAATTTTCGTTTATGTATCTATTTTATTTTTCATTTATCAAAAGAACCTAATAGATTTTTTATATGTTGAAAGAGGCATAATTCGTTATATTATTAAAAACAATAACATTATTATCATTATAATTATTATTTGCCTTTTTTACACAGCTTATATTAACTGATTTTGTTATTATTATTATTATTATTATTATTATTATTATTATTATTTTAATGGGTGAGCAATACACCAAGAAAGTGACGTTAGGTTACGTTACAAATATACGAAGACCTATGTACCCATTAATATCCAATCTACCAAGCACATGTAACGCAACCAATTATTAGTAATAGTAATATTAAAAAAAAAAACACTGTACAATAACCTGGAAAAAACCCTTTTAAACGATTTTTTACTCTTACTCATAATAAAATTCTTAAACCCTCGTGTGGGAAAGTATTGTTTGTTTATCGTCGACTATTATCAAATCAATACAAACTGATTAAATTTTGACCAGCATCAAAAAATATTCATAAAATTGAAATTATTGTAACAGGTACTTATGTTTTGATGACTTTTTTTTTTGGGGGGATTTTTTTTCAGTATACAATATAAACAAATTACCATATTACATTTTAACGTTTAGCATTTTCGTGGTCCCATCTTCAACATTAAATAATAAAATTTTTGTAGTAATGAAATAAGCACCTCCCATCTCCCCTGTCGCTTATAACCATCCATTATAAAATAAAACGTTTTCAGCGCTAAATCTGAATTAGTCGAATAAAGCTTCCAGTTAAAGTTGTTATTACAATTTTATACTATCGCGAAACAATTTGGAGGCTAAATATCCTGTTTTCAGGGACATTTAGGTTATTTTCCTTCATATTTATTTTCATTTTTCTCATTAATTTTCAGGCGATTTGCCGTTTTCACGATTTCATAACGCGTTCTTATAAACAAAATAAAAATCTTGTTTTTTTTTTTTTGTTTTTTTTTTTTTACTTCCTATTTAATTTGCGGCTATACCATGTGTTCACGTTTTCTGCTATACTTCTCTCGTTTTTATCCTGACAAATAGAATCTGTTTTATAAACTACCTTCGACGGTCATGATGTTAATGTTTCCAAGATATCCTTGCTTAATTCTCTTGGGAGTAATTTGGGACATTCCTGCCTCTTCACAAACATCTTCAAGGAATAGTTTCGCTTCACTGGATGTTCTATAAAAATTAGCCTTGAGTCAAATATTCGAATAAATATGCATAAAACCTGATATAAAACAATAAAAATATATAAAGAAAAAAATCAAACTGGTTAGAAGATATAGAATTTTGCAAGTTGTTACTTTAATCAATTTATTTAGGTGTAAGTTCAGATGTGAGCATGCTTATAAATGTCATTTTGTCACTGCATTCAACTTGTAAAACATGCAAAAATTCCCAGCTTTCTCTTAAAAAAAATTAAGACTAAAAATTTAATAGATATCAGAAATGCTTTCTTTTTTTTTTCTTTTTTTGTTGTTGTTTTTCTTTTTTATTTTAATTAAAAGAAAACGTCGGAAATTTTTGCTCATATGTAAAATTTTGATCATAAAATCGAAGATTACATTTTTTTTGTGTTTTTGAAATGAGTCTGTAATATGACTCTCAGATTTTACAAATTCTAAACTATAAGTTATGTGCAAAGGTTCCCAACGTTCCTTAGAAAAAAAAAGATGAAATGCTTTGTTTACTTCTTCTTTTAATTAAAAAGAGAAGGCTAAAAAAGGTTTGCATACCCTTAATACTTTAGATCTAAAATCAGTTTTTGTAATAAACCTGTGATGCGAATTCCACAGATTTTGTAAATTTTTGAAGTAAGTGCAAAAGTCTCCAGCGTTGACTTCTAAAAATGACTAAAGATTTCAAATACAGTATATAAATGTTTCTTGTTTGATTGTTTTTAATCTTTTGGGGTTTTTTTTGTTTGATTATTTTTTAATCTTTTCGTTATTTTTTGTTGTTTTTTTTTTTTTAAATTAGAAAAGAAAATATTGGGAATTTTTTCGCACAAATACTTAAAATCGAAGATTTCATTTATTTATAAATTTTTATTTATTTTTTTTTTAATCTTTTGAAGATTTTTATTAGAAATAAAATTTTGGGAACCATTTTGCACAATACTTAGATCTAAAATCAAAGATTTCATTTATTTATTAATTTTTATTTATTTATTTATAAAGAACCTGTAATAGTCTCACCGACACGGCAGTGGTAACAGAGTCTAGAATTCTACATTGATGTGAAAGGCAAATAGATTTCGAGAGTTATTGTTTTTATTCTTTGTTTCTATTTATGTTGGCAATCGCACATTTTAAATGATAAGAGCTTGTTGGGTCTAATTAGTTATGAGATAAAACATCCATGCATTGATCGTGTGCTTTCTTCAATTTCCTTTCTTTTAAACGTTGTTGATATACACAGAACGAGATCGTGATAACAAATACGTATATATGCGCATGCGTGCGTGCATGAAGCGGTTTTTTTTCGTTTTTGTTTATTTTGTTTTTGATTCTTTTCTTTTTTCTTTTTTTTTCTTTTTTTTTGTGCACACGTAAGAGAGGGAGAGAAAGGCTTTATGCATTTGTGGGAAAACCATTGAGGGGAAGGGTATGACTGCATTTAAGAGACGAAAGAAGTCTTTGTGAATGAGCGGGTATCTGTAGCCGTGTGCCAAAACAAAGCTCCGTTTATTTACTATTTAAAATAGGCGTTTTTGTTTGAAGAAAATCTGGTCGATCAGGGCAACCGAATATTGAGTTCGATCCTCAGTCGATACCCTATAGTTGTGTCTTTGTGCTAAATTAAGATAAGCTTAGTAAATAATAGTGTGTGTATGTATGAAATAAAAAAAAACGAGATGTTGTATCGTTGGATCATACATAAGTAATTTATTTATTTTAGTTAACAATAACATTAACTTTTTTAATAACATCTGAGTTTTTATAAAATATATAAAACAACACCACTGAAACATACGTACGTATGCAAACATGAGTCATGATTATTAATTAAACCAACATGGGAGGCATTGCATATTTTACCAATACAAGAATGAACTGATCAGGTTTTTTTTTTTTTTTTTTTTTTTTTTAGATTATGTCTCTCGCTAATAATACTTTATCTATCTATATCTATTGTTTTCTATCTATCTATCTATCTATCTATCTATCTATCTATCTATCTATCTATCTATTTTTCTCTCTCTATATATATATATGTATATAGTCATATATATATATACATATATTGCTCTCTCTCTCTCTCATATACACACACATTATCTATTTTTCTCCCTCTTTCTCTTTCTCCCTCTCTATATATATGTATATAGATAGACATATATACATACATATATATATATATATATATATACATATATATAAATATATATGTTGCTCTCTCTCTCTCTCTCACACACAAACACACATACACTCACTATCTATCTATCTATTATTCTCTATATATTACTCTCTATCTATCTTTCTTTATCTCTTGCTCATTCACACTTTTTTTTACAGTGGGGTTCACTCTGTACAAGGCCCAAGGGTCACTCGAGGTAGAGAGGGTTACAGAAAGAGGCAGTTGATGCGGATTGGGGGCGGGGAGATAACGGTTAACCCTAGACTTGAACAGGTTAAGAATGATTGTAATGATCAGGGAAACATAGTTAATGTGTGATCGGTCTCCAAGTCCGCAGTACCCCCTCCGTTGTACTAATGCCATAGTAAAAGCCGAAGTGCACGCTGCGGGTGTGTTAAAAAAACAGACGAGTTTTATGGATATATTCGACATGTGCATATTTAAACACGTTTCTATGTAAATTCAAGCATAAAAATAAGACGTGGGAACATGGCAAAATCTCGCTTTGATAATGTGCAATATGCGTGTCGATATGAACATGCGTGTTCGTACCTATATATATATATATATATATATATATATATATATATATATATATATGTGTGTGTGTGTGTGTGTGTGTGTATTTAGGCAGCAATCCTTCTTTCATGCACATTTCATTGAATACGCCAGACAAGGTGTTTTTATTTAGTTTTTTATACAATTTCTCATGTGATCTAATACTTTTTTTTCTTTTCAAATGATAGATTATATAAAATGTTCTTTTTATCCGAGCGCTCTTGGCTATACGTTTAGCCATTTTCAAGGTTGAAATATATTAACTGTTGACAATAATTTTTGCATTTTATATATATATATATATATATATATATATATATATATATATATATATGTATATATATATACGGTGGGGCGCGTTCAATTTCTGACCAACGGTTGATTTGTCAAGAAGTAGAATTCCTGATGTTATCGGTCTGGAGGGGGGGATCCCAACGTGCAGCACCTTTGGAAATTGACGGAAAATCATGCCAGGGGGTGACCCAAGCCATGTGACTGAAATTGGGTAGACGGAAACTTTGGTGGTCCGTCAATACCTATGCTAGATCGAACTCAGAAGTCATCGTGACCGAGGGTTTGAGTGTGCTGTCCTTGTTCAAATTATTGATCATGCTAGTTTCCCAGAAACTGTAACTAAGGTCTGCTCAGCAGAGCTGCAGTATAAACCACAGTTGGGCTCAGTGGGTGTTGAACACAAATGTGCTTGAGCGAGCGTCTGCAGTAGGGATTGGCTAGCAGCCCTAATAGGCGAGCATCCTCGAATACGAGTGGCCAGCTATTATTTTTATTAAATATATATATATATATATATATATTTGGGTGTTTTATACAGTTTTATACACGTAGTAGGTATAAAGTATTAAATTGAATTTAATAGGGTGGAATTTGAACTTGGCTGTTAAGGAAAGACGATGAGAGTTTCAAAGCCAGCTGAGCTTGAAGACCAACCTACATGCAACAAAAACACCCCACACTAAACATTGCGGTGAAACTCTATACTAATATATATATATATAGATAGATAGATAGATAGATAGATAGATAGATAGATAGATAGATCGATAGATAGATAGATTACATTAGTAGCTATACTCGGTTGATGAAAAGCCCAGATGACGCAATTCGCAAATATAAATATATTGAAACAAATTAGTATCTGGGAGAAAAACTGGAAAAAAAAAAGAGAGAGAGAACTAGAAACACCCTAGCAGGGAGAAAATATCTCTCAGTGCCTTAATTTCAAGTCCAAAGAAAAAAAACAATCGAGTAACTAAGATCTATATATATATATATATATATATATATATATATATATATATATATATATATAGTCAAACCTAGTGAGCCAGACAAACCTACCCAGGTTTCACCTAAGCGCATCGTCAGGCTTTTTTTTTTAAACTTTTTTTCTTCGAGATTGATTTGAGGATTATTGTCAAATCAAAAATTCGAAGGATTTTCGAGACGAGTATAGCTACCTATATATATATATATATATATATATATATATATATATATATATATATATATATATATGTATGATTGAATTAATACATTATATGTTTATGAGATCGTATTAGATGTTATTTTTTAAAGGTTTCATCATATTCCCGTTTGAAAAATGCTTAAGTATTTATTAAAAATTATAACATAAACATGTTAAAACATTACTAGAAAAATAGCTATTTTGTTTATTACTTAAATGTTATTTTTAGTGGATTCTCATATTTGAGCAGACGCTCCGTTTATTTATTTTCGTCTACCGATCTGAATAAACAGAGCGTCTATTCAAATACGGGTATCCACTAAAAATTACGTTTGCGTAATAAAAACCTGTCGAATTAATAGATAAATTAAAAAAATCCTTTATTTATAAATATTATACTAAAACTAAGCACAATTGACTAATAAAGTATTGAGGATTTTGACGTCAATTCTGAGGTCTTTTTTGTTCAAATTCGTTAATTTGTTTTGCTCAAAAACAAAGTCTCAAGAAACATGAAAAATCATTATTTTTTATCCATAATGTTGGATGTTTTAAAATTATTCAACTTTTAACAAGAAAAATTTCAAGTTCATGTTAACAATTACCGCAAAATATCGTTGATTTATTTAAAATGGAATATCTCCTATCTGTATTTAGATAATTAGGTTAGAATAAAATTTGTATTTTATGTGAATACTACCTTATGAAAATTGAGATGTAGTAGAGGAGGGTGCCCCGTATCAGTTATTCGATGGGGTGGGTGGGTACAAGAAGCTGGTACCGACCCTGAGTATATAGACTTTGAAATCTTCCCAGTGTGAAAAAGCCTTGCAAGTCGTCCAAGTTTTAATAAAACGTCATAAAACACGTGATCTTGTTTCCGCAGATTTAGATGATTTTTTCAAAGAAAATTCTTCGTAAGAAAGAAATAGGTCAACTTTCAAAATTCTTTAATTTAAAAAAAAAAAAAAAAAACAGTTATCGACAACGCCCCTCCCCACAATCCCGATGTCGCGTGACTCAAGCTAAAAGAAAAAAAAATGGAATAACGAAGCCCTGGCGTCTCTGGGTCGCCGATTAAAACGAAATGACTAAGCATTTTTCTCCAGAATCTATCTTACATATCTTTTAAGTCTACCATTTTTCTCTGCTTAGAATATTGCTGCCACATATTGTCCGGTGCCCTTGTTATTTACTTTGAGTCCCTTCATAAGATGCAAAGAAGAATTGGCAATATTATTGGTCCTGATCTGGCAGCTCGGCTTCAATCACTTTCCCACCGCCTCTCTGTGTCTTTTCTATAAACACTTTCATGGTAATTGTTCGGATGAGGTCTTCGCTATGGTAGCTAGACTTTTTGAATTTAAGCGCAGTAATAGACTGGCATCAAGATCTCATTAATTTACAATTGGATTCACTAACCGTAAATTCTATGCTAACAGTTTCTTTTCTCGTACTTCTCGCTTGTGGAACTCCCTTCCGGCTCCATGCTTTCCAGCAAACTTTAATCTGCAAAAGTTTAAATGAAATATCAATCGCTATCTACTATCCTCCTGATTACTCTTTCTTCTTCTCGCTCAGTATTAATGTTTTCTGTTCCTAATTCTTCCACATCTCGTAACACCTTGTGTCTTAGTGGCTTTACTGCCTTGCATGGGGTGATCCGATATAAAAAAAATCATTGGAATGTCTTGAGAATTTAAAATTCAGGAACGACAATAGCAAACACTGGGGCAGGAGTAGGTGAAGTTCCAGTAGAAACAACAGCAGAAAGACGGACCGTAACAAAATAGATAACATTCCAAATATGTCAGAGAAGCGTAAAGATCTGGAAGGGTGATGTGTCAGTGGAGAGTGGAAGAATCAAGTGCTGTATCACGATGATTCATAGCTTTTGTCTAAAATCACAAACTGAACAGTTTCTCCATGTTTTTGTTTCACTCATACAGTCGTTCGTTATCGATCGCATTTTGTCGTAGCCGCTCGTCTGTCAATACATTCGAGTGGAACCGGAGGGTTTCCCTTTCAAATATTTTACAGACGACTGTGTCTGTTAGAGGTGGAGGTAGAGGAGTAGACCTTACGTGCGAACAGAGTGGATTTTAAAAGTACACGCATATGTAGGCTCTCCTGACATGAGAGAAAAGGGGGAAATGAGGGACAGAGAGAGAGTTATAGGGAAGGTGATAATGTTGCGTAAATGAGGTGAATTTGCCTGCCTTAAAGCTTTTCGAAAACCTGCCTTTGATCTAAATTCGAATACCGACAACAGATGCCTGGAATAGACCCGCTCTTAAGGGAGTCTTTAGATAGATAGATAGATAGATAGATAGATAGATAGATAGATAGATAGATAGATAGATAGATAGATAGATAGATATGAATAAACTACGGTCAATAGATAGATAGATAGATATGAATAAACTACGGTCAATAGATAGATAGATAGATAGATAGATAGATAGATAGATAGATAGATATGAATAAACTACGGTCAATAGATAGATAGATAGATAGATAGATAGATAGATAGATAGATAGATATGAATAAACTACGGTCAATAGATAGATAGATAGATAGATAGATAGATAGATAGATAGATAGATAGATATGAATAAACTACGGTCAATAGATAGATAGATAGATAGATAGATAGATAGATAGATAGATAGATAGATATGAATAAACTACGATCAATGGATAGATAGATATGAATAGACTGCGATCGATAGATAGATAGATATGAATAGACTGCGATCGATAGATAGATTGATAGATATGAATAGACTGCGATAGATAAGAATAGACTGAGATAGATAGATAGATAGATAGATAGATAGATAGATAGATAGATAGATAGATAGATAGATAAAACACAGCAAAAATATCTAATTACGCTTCAGTTTCTTCTATTCCTCAGTCAATCCTCGGGTAAATCTTCGCACTTTTCATGAAACAGCTTCCGAAACATTTGACGCGTGTTCAAAATCTTCATCCTCCGAAAATCAATGGATTTCTTCGTTTGTATAAATAAATCCTTTTACACTGTAGATATCTCGCATAAGGTCCGATGCATTTCATTTAAGGCCCGTTAACGACACCAATTTTTCTTTTTTTTTTTTTTTTTTAAAAATAAGCAAAATCAGAAATGGGCGCTGAAATTTCCTCAAAGGTGCTTTTTTTTTTTGTAAATCAGAAAGGACCGATAAAGACGTTGTTTCAGGAATGGCATTTCGGAAACAAAATAAAACTCTTGAATTTTCCCTCCAAAAAAAAAATGAACCAACCAGGAAATGTTGACTATACAACGGCGATAAACTCTGCCCCACCATCCCTTCAGTCTCTACTACCACCACCACCACCACCACCACTACCACTACTACTACTACTACTACATACAAGTCGGCCAGGCGTGTCTCGCATATGAACTTGTTGTTTAGTTAGCTCAATCCGGGATCCAAAGTCACAAGTATATGCACCTAGTGAGGATTGAGCAGTAGTAATCGTCGACTAGGCTAGCTCCTTAACCATCACACCACCTGTGAATGAAAGAGTTACGCAAAGTTAAATGTAAGAACGTACTATTACAATACATCCATGTATTGTGACAAGTGGATTTTCAGCAGCTGGACACCTCGCAGTGGGGTAATGGTTAACAAGCTTGGGGGGGGGTTATTACTGCACTTAGTACAATGTACTATATGCAATGAGGATCACAAAATGACTATGAGACTTACGATATTTGGTTAAAGATAATAATTTTAAAAAAAAAATGTTAATTCTTTCTTTTTTTTTTTTTTTTTTATAGTAATTTTTTTTATTTAATCGTCTTATCGCCCCAACCAAGGCAGTCAAGCTACTAAGACACAAGGGGTGTTGAAAAATTAGAAAACAGAAACATTACTAAAGAGCGAGAGAAAAAGCAAACAGTAGATAGCGATTGACATTGCATTTAAATTTTTGAAGATAATATTACTAATTCTTTTATATAGATAGATAGATAGAGAGAATGTATATATATATATATATATATATATATATATATATATATATATTACTCTCAGTTTCCTAAGCAACCTACCCCAATATAATTATCTGCAGCTAATCCTACACTCGATCACACCACCCTTAAACTTCCCTGTCTAAGAGATGGGAAGGAGAGATGATAATGGAAAGAGGAGGGGTTGTTTCAAGTTAATCAATAAGCTAGCACGGTACACCTAATCATCCATGCTTGCACGTCGATATTCTGTGGTCTAATTTTTTTTTATTTTTAACAGGAGTAGATAAGTCTATCTTTTTTTAATCATTTCACTCCAACCAAGGCGCTAATGATACTAACACGCAGAGGGTTATAGGGACTGAGAGTGAACGAGAAAAAACGACCGAGAATAGGAGGAAAAAACAAAAAATTGATAGGTTTCAAGAAAATAGATGATGGCGATTGACGTTGCATTTAAACTTTTGAAGATTAAAACAAATGTAAACTAAATTTAATTAAACTAGTTTTAAGCCGTGAAAATTTCATGGTTTTCCTGTTTGAATTTTCTGGTGAATGTTAACTCTTAAGTTAGTGATTCAATAAGCTCATGGCGAGTTCTACGACAATAAAATATCCGTAGAAATTCCCCTATCGCATCGTTAAATATTTGAGCTTTTGAACTTTAATAGAATATTGCAATAACAATCGTAAATATTAATGCTGGTCATTATTTAAGAAGTGGGTACAAATAAAAAGACCTGATATTGACAACTTTTTCCATTTCACTGAAGCAGCCGATAAACACTTGTATCTTCCCCTTCTTTCTTTCTTTCTTTTTTTATTGAAATCATGTAGTGTCTTTTCCCTCTTTCCATATGATCAAAACGAAATAGTTCATTATGAGGTATTGGTAGAAGACGTTAAACACTTCTTTCTTCCTTTCTTTCATTCTATCTTTCTTTCTTTTATTTTCACACTGAAACCATGAAGTATCTTTTTCTCTCTTCCCACGTGATCAAAACGGAATAGTCCATTATTTATGAGGTATTAGCAGGAGATAACGGACGTGCGGACCAATGACGGGAGGAACTAGTCAATCAGTTATGGTTATTTTCTAAGCGTAGCTTAGATGCGGCACGAAAGTATGGAGCACCTAGTGAGGATCGAACTCACTTTTCAGTCGTAACTGATCTAGCGAGACAAGTTTGCTAACCATTACACCACGCTGAGGTGCCCCAAGTCAGTTAAGTGCCATGCGTGTTACACGCTTAGGCGATCATGTATCTTTCGATACATGACTGATGAAGCAGATTTTTTTTCACGCAGTGGGTTGCTATTTCTTTCTCGCCATTTTCTAGTCATCCAAGACTATAGAACCAGGTCTGCTGGGGGGGTAGAAGATTCATACCTTTCCCAAGAGTATTAGCACTTAAGTGAATGTAATGGATTCGACTGAATTCGAACTCGGCTCCCCGATATATATATATATATATATATATATATATATATATATATATATATTCTGTAGTTTACTGCTACCAGCAAGCAGAAATATTTCTTCTCCTGATGATGGCCATTTTGGCCGAAACTAGTCGAGAAATCTAAATGAAATAATAATAAAAAAAAAAATGAAAGAATATTAATCTACAGCCCAGTGTGTCTGAAGGTTTTAATTTTTTAATATTTTTAATTGTTCAATATATATATATATATATATATATATATATATATATATATATATATATATATATATATATATATATATATATAT
Organism: Acanthosepion pharaonis; assembly: GCA_903632075.3. Taxonomy (NCBI): domain Eukaryota; kingdom Metazoa; phylum Mollusca; class Cephalopoda; order Sepiida; family Sepiidae; genus Acanthosepion; species Acanthosepion pharaonis. Next base: position 1,048,489 of record CAHIKZ030000086.1, on the reverse strand, counting down.
ATATATATATATATATATAATGAACAACGACACTTCAAGGTACCATGACAATAATTTATTTCACCAAAATCCTTTTTAAGGGATTGGAAGTGTTACCTGATGATCCAAAATCCTTAAAAGGATTTTGGTGAAATAAATTATTGTCATGTTACCTTTGAAGTGTCTGTTGTTCATTAAATATTAGCTCTGTTCTTCACATTGAGCTCTCAGGATTTCATCCTCCTTGGATTTACCAATTCGGTTTACCAAATTCTTCAAACTTAACTATATATATATATATATATATATATATATATATATATATATATATATATCGGAGAGTCGAGCCGCTATCCACTACGCCACCGTGCCTCTAGGGACAAGCACAATTATAATTATAATAGGATATCATTTAACAAAAATGTAATCAGCTTCATTTTCAATGACTTTCATCCAAAAGGTAGATAAATATTAGTTTCCACCTTTAAAGATTTTTTTCCCTCAAAAGAATGTTTAAAAAAAAAATCTTTTCCCAATTTTAATGTCTTTGAATTTTCTGCCACTTATAAAATATTCTCGTGATTGAAACAAGACAATCTGGTGGGTAATGAGGATGCGAAACAACCTTCTGTCCTAAGGATTTTATTTTTTAGTTGGCTTGGTTTGAAAAGTTTTCCCTTACATTGCCCTTTTCTGTCTACCAAAAGCATTGCATTTTCGACGTAATGTTTCGTTTTCCCGATCAAGTTGTTGGCTAATAAGCGTCTGCAGTGAAGGTCCTTCCATGTTGCAGTGGCTCATAATGGACAACACCTTTCGTATTTCAGCAAACGTAAAGTAAGGACTTCTGTGAATGGTACACTGGTTTCTCAGTCAGTCAGTTACGTGCCATGCGTAATACACGCTTAAGGGATCACGTATCGAAAGATACATGACTGGCGAGGCAGATTTTTTTCCCGCATTAGGTTGACATTTCTTTCTGCGGTAGACCAGTTACCATCCAAGGCTACAGAACCCGGTCTGACTTGCTATTAAAAGAAACTGTTAGCATAGAATTTACGGCTATTAACCCATAGCTGGGGGGGGGAGAAGACGAGGATTCATACTTTTCCCAAGGTATTCAAAGCACGTAAGTGAATGTAATGGATTCGACTGGAATTCGAATTCTGTTTCTCAATTTGGGATAATTACTGTCTTTTTTTGTTTTCTGTTGACATGCAAATCTCATTTTTCATCACCTGTAAAAATGTGATGTGAAAATGGAAAAGGTGGCATCCCTGGTTTAAAAACCGCTCTAGATGGTGGAATGCTTGGTTCTTAAACGAAATATTATAAGAGACCCAAATTCCCTCTCCACATATTCTTTCCAATGAAACTCTGAAATGTACGATAAATGACGCATCTTGAATAGAAGAGATGTGAGGAAATTGAACTGTGCCAGAGATAGCTTTGCTCGATACCTCAAATTGCTACAAAACCAAAACATTAAACTGAAAATATTATTTATGGTTTCAAATAGCTTCGTCAGATTGAAACTTTCATATGGATATCATGCATGACACCAAACCCCTTCAGAAATATCTAAACTTTCAGCTGTATACAATCGCTTTTTTTTTAAGATAAAAGGTTTAAAAAGGATTTCTGCGACTCAAGCTTAATGGTTTTGGCAAAGGACATCCTTCTTTGAACTCTGTGGACTTGCGTTACACAATCACAAACAAAGAATTGATCCAAATAGCAAAAACCACATCACTTGTGGAGCACGAAAATGGATAGCACCTGTAACTCGAAGATAAAATAATGGTATAATAAAAATGTTAACATTCCATACTACTTCAAATCAAATAAAAAGTTAGCAAGGACCCCAGCTGAATACAGGAAAGAGCGACAACAACTACTGGACTTAAGAAATCTATTTTTCTGAAAAATAGTTATAAAAGAAAGATTTTATAAATTTCAACTGAAAACAATATTGGCTGCTTGATCAATGAATGCCAAATAAATACCAAATGTTTCCTTGTAGGGAAATGGCTAATATTAGCATTACCATTTCGTTCTGTTTGGTTAGTTGACTTGTAATTCATAACGGTGAAATGCATTTCCGAACAGTCTAGAATTTTTAGTTGTTATTATATCCATTTAGTCTGCATTACTTGTCTATCTCCATGCAATAATTAAATCCCCTCCATCCCATGAAAAGGATATTCATCATTATTAAGATATTTCCAGAAGATATCTTCACCTCTTCTTTCCGTCCTCTTTACAGATTTTCCTAATTAAACTCTGAAATGCACTAGAAATGACCATAAACATTAAAGATGACGATCTAATTCTAGACGCACTTTCCGACTACTCAAACCTGTTTCAGCCTTGATTGCTAAACTCATGATTCAGCCTTGATTGCTAAACTCATGATTCAGCCTCGATTGCTAGACACATGATTCAGCCTTGATTGCTAAACTCATGATTCAGCCTCGATTGCTAGACACATGATTCAGCCTTGATTGCTAAACTCATGATTCAGCCTTGATTGCTAGACACATGATTCAGCCTTGATTGCTAAACTCATGATTCAGCCTTGATTGCTAGACACATGATTCAGCCTTGATTGCTAAACTCATGATTCAGCATTGATTGCTAGACACATGATTCAGCCTTGATTGCTAGACACATGATTCAGCCTTGATTGCTAAACTCATGATTCAGCATTGATTGCTAGACACATGATTCAGCCTTGATTGCTAAACTCATGATTCAGCCTTGATTGCTAGACACATGATTCAGCCTTGATTGCTAAACTCATGATTCAGCCTTGATTGCTAGACACATGATTCAGCCTTGATTGCTAAACTCATGATTCAGCCTTGATTGCTAGACACATGATTCAGCCTTGATTGCTAAACTCATGATTCAGCATTGATTGCTAGACACATGATTCAGCCTTGATTGCTAAACTCATGATTCAGCCTTGATTGCTAGACACATGATTCAGCCTTGATTGCTAAACTCATGATTCAGCATTGATTGCTAGACACATGATTCAGCCTTGATTGCTAAACTCATGATTCAGCCTTGATTGCTAGACACATGATTCAGCCTTTGATTGCTAAACTCATGATTCAGCATTGATTGCTAGACACATGATTCAGCCTTGATTGCTAAACTCATGATTCAGCCTTGATTGCTAGACACATGATTCAGCCTTGATTGCTAAACTCATGATTCAGCCTTGATTGCTAGACACACATGATTCAGCCTTGATTGCTAAACTCATGATTCAGCCTTGATTGCTAGACACATGATTCAGCCTTGATTGCTAAACTCATGATTCAGCCTTGATTGCTAGACACATGATTCAGCCTTGATTGCTAAACTCATGATTCAGCCTTGATTGCTAGACACATGATTCAGCCTTGATTGCTAAACTCATGATTCAGCTTTCATTTCTAGACACATGATTCAGCCTTCATTTCTAGACACATGATTCAGCCTTGATTGCTAAACCCACTATTAGCTTCTTGTGTCAGACTAAGAGAGAAGTAGAATAAATTCGAGAGGAGTTTGTCTGAAATTCGTTATTACAAATTAATCCCCGGGGAATAACAGTCGTGAGCCACTCCCACTTGATCTTGCCAATCTGACATGTCATGTATTATAAATTATTTGATTTTCTTAGATACCAAGAGGTCAAGAAAAGCAAAACAAAAATTTTGACTCCTAAAGCTTCCACTTTTAACTCAAGCTGGACGATAAGAAAGTTAAAATTGAATTAACACGCAGACAAATTGTTTTTTCCCAAGCGATCTGTCTTGATAAACGTACAATGATTTTTCATAGCCGACCTAATTGTCACGCTGAAATCGTTTTCACTGCTTGAGATAATTTCTTATTTAATTTACATTTAATTTTTTTCCTTTTTTTCTGTTTATATTTATTATGCGTAGTTATATATATATATATATATATATATATATATATATATATATATATATATATATTCCACATTGAACATGAAGAAAAAATTAATTATTTTAATAATATGTAAAAATCTCCACTTTCACCTGAAGACGGTTGCGAGACCAGACCAGAAACACGTGTCGTGAAATTATGTAAAACAAAGTATAATATTTTTTCTCAATAAATCCACATTACAACCAAAAACGTTTGCGGCACCCCTCTTCTTTTTAATATACATACTTTTCTCTCGTTGGAACCACTACAACATATTTCTTTTATATATATATATATATATATATATATATATTCAGTTGTATGGATATGAGTTTTGCGATCATCAGACAAACTGGATTATTTTTTTAAATTGGATCTATTTATGCTTGTTTGACTGTTTGATGGTGGGAGAGGGATTTTTCTCAGTGTCCGTTCGGTATTGTGCATATATATGTATGTATGTATGTATATATATATGCATGTATGTAAGTGTATATGTATGTATGTATATATATATATATATGCATGTATGTATGTGTATATGTATGTATGTATGTATATATATATGCATGTATGTATGTGTATATGTATGTATGTATGTATATATATATATATGTATGTGTGTATGTATGTATATGTATGTATATATATATATATATGTATGTATGTGTATATGTATGTAAATATATGTATATATATATGTATGTATGTAAATATATGTATATATATATGTATGTATATATGTATGTATATATATATGTATGTATATATATATATATATATATATATATGTATGTATGTATGTATATGTATATATATGTATATGTATGCATGTATATGTATATATATGTATGTATATATGTATGTATATATATGTATGTATATATGTATGTATATGTGTATGTATATATATATATATACAATTGGATATTGAATCCAAATAAAGTTTGAAAGAATATGACGAATGGTAAACTGTTTCATTGAAACTAGATTACGCATTTCACCCTTGCTTGTCTTCATCTGATCAAAATGAAAGAAAGAAAGATGTGTGTCTGTGTGTTTGCTTAAATTATAAATCATTAATACTTTTTCCGTTAAGCTGGCGTTTCTCTGGGAGAAACAACAAAGTTGTGTGACTTTTGCATAAACGCCGTTATTTTTATGCTATTATCTTTACTTATCTTTTATTTCAAAGAAGGATTTCATATTAATATCGGAGGTAGACATCTTTTAAATTTTCTAATGGTCATAATTTTTTATCCTTTCTCCCTCCCTTAGCGAGAGAGCATCTTGAATACAACGGTGATTTTTCCTACTAAGATCTTTCCTTCTTTTTAGTGATCATCATCCTCCACATCATTTCATTGATAAAATTTATACACACACACACACACACATTTATATATATATATATATATATATATATATATATATATATTTACATATTGGAATTTCTAACTTATGGGGTGTTTTTCTCCAGTAATTGCTAAGATGGGGGTGAGGTGTTTTGGTGTATGAAGGAGCGAATGATGATGGATAAATTCTCATGGTGTATGAGTATATTGTAACAAATAAATTGGTCATGAATCCGATTAGCTAGGTATAAGATAGCCAGTGATGACCAACCTTCACCAGTCTCCCCACTTTTTTCGGCCTTGTGCCACAATTGCTGTATCAGTAATAAATTAAATTAATAGATTTGGAAACATAGTAGAGCGTGGTCGGAAAGTTTTGTCACCCACTACCGAAAAGTAATTAGAACAATAGAACAAGTAAAACGAAGCACATGTACTGGATTCAGTTTATTCACTTTCACTGACGCTGTCACACATCGGGAAGGTGTGTATGAACGCCATTGTTGGCACAAAATGATTCAGCGCTATGTTCTGTGTGATATCTTACGAAGCTGTGCTTTGTTGATTGTTGCAAAGGCTCTCCGAAGGGCGTCCTTCAATTGATGGGTATTCTGGTATCGTTCATGTGAAACTCTTGATAATACCCAACAGAGCGTTGAAATAAAAAAAATTATATTACGTAGCGGTGACAAGACTTTCGGACCACCCTGTCCATACCATGGAAATGGTTTTGTTATCAGTATCAAATGGAAGAATAACACCCAAAGACATTGAATAAATAAATATAGTATATTGTATACATTGAACAGCGACATTAAAGGAATATCTGTCTATATCTCTGAGATGAGGTATTATGATTACTTGTATTATTTACATTATTCAGACTCTTATCCTCATCTTTATTGTCATATTCACAACGTTTCGACCGTTGTATGCCCCGGCCTTCAATATCTGTCTATATCTCTGAGATGAGGTATTATGATTACTTGTATTATTTACATTATTCGGACTCTTATCCTCATCTTTATTGTCATATTCACAACGTTTCGACCGTTGTATGCCCCGGCCTTCAATATCTGTCTATATCTCTGAGATGAGGTATTATGATTACTTGTTTTATTTACATTATTCGGACTCTTATCCTCATCTTTATTGTCATATTCACAACGTTTCGACCGTTGTATGCCCCGGCCTTCAAGATCTGTCTATATCTCTGAGATGAGGTATTATGATTACTTGTATTATTTACATTATTCGGACTCTTATCCTCATCTTTATTGTCATATTCACAACGTTTCGACCGTTGTATGCCCCGGCCTTCAATATCTGTCTATATCTCTGAGATGAGGTATTATGATTACTTGTATTATTTACATTATTCGGACTCTTATCCTCATCTTTATTGTCATATTCACAACGTTTCGACCGTTGTATGCCCCGGCCTTCAATATCTGTCTATATCTCTGAGATGAGGTATTATGATTACTTGTATTATTTACATTATTCGGACTCTTATCCTCATCTTTATTGTCATATTCACAACGTTTCGACCGTTGTATGCCCCGGCCTTCAATATCTGTCTATATCTCTCGGATGAGGTATTATGAATACTTGTATTATTTACATTATTCGGACTCTTATCCTCATCTTTATTGTCATATTCACAACGTTTCGACCGTTGTATGCCCCGTTGTCTATATCTCTGAGATGAGGTATTATGATTACTTGTATTATTTACATTATTCGGACTCTTATCCTCATCTTTATTGTCATATTCACAACGTTTCGACCGTTGTATGCCCCGGCTTTCAATATCTGTCTATATCTCTGAGATGAGGTATTATGATTACTTGTATTATTTACATTATTCGGACTCTTATCCTCATCTTTATTGTCATATTCACAACGTTTCGACCGTTGTATGCCCCGGCCTTCAATATCTGTCTATATCTCTGAGATGAGGTATTATGATTACTTGTATTATTTACATTATTCCAACTGTTATCCTCATGTTCATTGCCCTATTCACAACGTTTCGGCCGCTGTACGCTCCAGCCTTCAAGATCTGTCTATATCTCTAAGATTAGGTATTATTATTACTTGTATTATTTACATTAGTTGGACTGTTATCCTCATCTTCAATGCCATATTCACAACGTTTCAGGTGTTGTATGCTCCGGCCTTCTTCAAAGTGAAATAACTGAGACATCCGGAAGAGACATGGCGCAATCTACCCCGGTGGACAAAACAAAGGGTTCGATTCGAAATTCCAATCACCTGAAGAAGTCCGGAGCGTACAACGGCCGAATTATTGTGAATATGGCAATGAAGATGTGTTATATAGGAATAAAGTGTCACTGCCGACACTTGAGTTTGAACATAGATCGCCAATGAGCATACACACGCGATCCCATTGTTCAATTAAGTAGACCATGTGACCATAGAGGAAACGCATATATGTACGAAGTAGCTGGCGTCTAACTGATCTCTATTCCTAGTCTATCCTCTATTACTATTCGGATCGCCATTTCTATTCTATCCTCTATTACTATACGGACCGCTATTCTCTAGTCTATTCACTATGCTATTTCTCTATTCGGATCACTATATGGTGATTACTATTCGAGCGAGTATTATCGAGCAAGTACTATTAGTGCGAGTGATATTCGAAGGCGTCAGACACCAGTATTGTTCAACGGCGTTACTAGAGTTGTAATCTGCGATTATAAAGTTTCTACTACAACGAGCATTACGGAAGTGACAACGAATATTCGTTGACCCCACAAAAGTGGCAACGAGTGTTCGTTGACATCACAAAAAGATGGGGGAAAAAAAACCAACAAAAAAGGATATCCTCATCTTTTTGTGATGTCAACGAATACTGGTTGTCACTTTCGTAAATGCTCGTTGTAGTAGAGACTTTGTAATCGCAGATTACAACTATAGTACACCGAAGAATATAAACATTAAAGGAAGGATTAGTAAAATTCCATTATTCATCGTAAAAATCTTGAAGAAATTAGAAAACCTAAAACACTTTCGTGAGTTGGCAGAGGACACAGAGGTTTGCAAAGGACTGATAAGAAATATTTACAATGTAACTGTGAGTGTCAAATTCTTCAAGTCTTTTTTCTTTGTTATTTATCGCAGGAAATTCAACCGTCACTTTCTGATTCTAAGTATAATTATCCCCTTTTTTTCTTTTTTTTTTTCTTTTTTTTTTTTTCTTTTTTTCATTTTCGTTGAGGCTTCCTCATCTCTGTTAAAGATTCGATTTCTTTTTCTCTTTATTTTCAGAACTCTGCGCTATGGATAACGAAACGTATACTTTCAAACTTGAAGACGGAATGTATATGGTTAACTTCGCTTATACACCATGTTCTAAAGCTGGCAGATATTTGCTCTTTAAGGGAATTCTCAGTGGCAATGGAAGATTCATTGGCCATCATTGTATCGTTAGAACCAATATAGAAGGAACTGAGGCAAGCTGGCAAACATACATGGAAGTTCGGAAAAGACTGAGGTCCATCGAGGAGGTCTTTCAAGGCAACAACTGTCCCTACACTTTCCGCGTTCCCAGAAGCGCTTTAGCCATTATAGAAAAATCAGCCTTGCCTACAAAACTGGTATCGGCTATTAAAGGCTGGCGTGATCCAAGAAAAGACGAATGGGTCTTGGTCGAGCTATATCGATACCCCCGTGTGGAGACTCTCTTCACGGGTGACTTTTTCTCCGCCATTAGCCACATAAGTTTAAAACTCAGCGAGGAACAAAGCTATCTCACCAACTTTCGTGGTTTCAGATACAATGGAGACAAAATTTGCATCATAAGTGCCGACATATCGACCAACATTGAAGCATTCGAAAGAACACACAAATGCACTCAGCTCTGCACGATGGAAATGCCGGTTAATCAATCGATTCCGATCGCCATCCCCGCCAACGCAAGTTTTGACAATGGCTTGAACTACCCGGCCAGTGCGCCGGTGCTCGGAGACTTCCACTTTTGGAGCAGAGAGCCTATCCCAATGCCGCCCCCTTACAGCAAACACCCTCCGCCGTCAGCTCCATCAATTACGTTTACATTGCAGCATTCTTTGAGTTTCCCGGAGAATGCTTTTTACAATGATTTTAAATCGGATCGTAGATGACGTTGAACAAAAAAAAAGAAAGCGGAAAAAGCAGTCAAGTCTAGACATGTCGGCCAAAGGGGTCACTTCTAGTACTGCTTCCACTAAGAAGCAACTTTCTTCTGGTTATTTTGTGTGTGTGTGTTTGCTCGGAAGAAAGACTGAATCGCCTACAGAGAAAAGTGAATCTACTAAGATGGTTATTCCTTCAAGCTTCAAGTTAATCACTAGCCGCCTACTGTTTAATCTCAAGTTCATACTATGAATGTTTTACGGGAGATCACTGAAGCACGAGCGAAAATAAATAATAACATTCGAAAACCAATGTAGCAATACGACGAAGTACGCAAAATGTCTCGGACTTGCTATAAAAAAAAAAAAAAATATTTCATGTATTATCTAAATCTTGCTCCTATCGCTTTCAAAATATTAACCTTACAAACGGAGATACAAAAATGCCAGCAGCAGGTTACGTGTTCAAGTTTTGCATATGGATACCCTGGCAGACTCCATAATTAATCGCAGTCACTTGGGAAAACAAGGATTGTTCGATGACATTCTTCGGGGATAAGTTTGAGATTTTTCCACACTTTCTGACATTTTACTACCAATCAGTCGTCATGAGCGCCCATCATCTTGAACCAACACTCGACCGTCCTTGAAACGCTCGTGTTACTTATAGAACATGCTTAAGATCCAAATATTTTTCTCCTGAAGCCCGACGAAGCATTTCAACGGTCTCGCGAGTAAATTTGCCGAGTAACAATACAACATTACAAAATCTCGTGTAAAAAAAATAAATAAATAAAAGTGAACACGAGTAGATAGCACAAGGCCTGTCGGTAGACTGACTCAATCGGTTGGGTACCAATGGCCGATAGTTGTGCGCGCATTTCCGTTGAACGATACAATCACAACACGTACATCCGGAAACTTTTCGATATTATGTCGTTCGATAAGAGATTGTTCCATTCACACACACACACACACACACACACACACACACACACACACACTCACTCACTCATTCATTCTCTCCCCACTTCCCTCTCTCACTCTCTCTCACTTACTCTCTCTCACTCTCTCTCACTGACTCACTCTATCTCTCTCAGTCTCTCACTCGCTCTCTCACTCACTCGCTCTCTAACTCTCCCTCCCTCCCTAACTCTCTCTCTCTCACACACACACTCACTCACTCTCTATCTATCTATCTCTCACTCACTCTTTCTCTCTCTCACTCTTCCTCTCTCTCACTTACTCTCTCTCACTCTCTCTAACTCACTCACTCTATCTCTCTCACTCTCTCTCTCACTCACTCTCTCACTCACTTTCTCTCTCTCTCACTCTTCCTCTCTCTCTCACTTCTCTCTCTCTCTCCTCACTCTCCTCTATCTCTCTCACTCTCTCTCTCACTCACTCTCTCACTCACTCTTTCTCTCTCTCTCACTCTCTCACTCACTCCTATCTCTCTCACTCTCTCTCTCACTTACTCTCTCTCTAACTCTCTCTCCCTCCCTCACTCTCTCTTTCACACACACACACACTATGTTTTCAAAGAATGTTTTAATCGGGCAATAGGCCACACGCACCCAGAAACTAAACTGAAAGAACATACTTACGTATAGAATATATATATACTAAAGTTAGTCCAAATATGAACTTAATTTTCTCTTTATGTTAATATACAAGTATATCGAATTTTTATTACTTCAAACGTTATCATAATAAATATTTCTATTTGGAATAGAAACCCATTTTTTATTTTTAAATAATATTTATTGTGTCGACCTGCGCATTCGAGAAACCTTAATAAAAAACAAAAATGTCCTCTCCGGCAGGGATTGAATATTCAACCCTCTTTATAGTAAAAAAAAAAAAAATACCAGATAGAAGACAGGGATACGCAGGTAAAGGTTTCTTTATTAAAATTTATCGAATGCGCAGGACGATTGACGTAATACACACACTTGAATAATTAAAAATGGCGTGTAGGCTTACAACCATATCACATTGAAACACCTGTTCCCGTACGTTCACTAATGTTAAGCAACGTCGAGCCGTGTCAGTACCTAGATGGGTGACCGCCTGGAATACCAGATGCCGTAAACGTGAATAAACGAGTGGTGTAATTAATAATGACTCAGAATTTCTAATCTAAGAGCCGATTTCCAGTTTGGTTTCTTTATATTCCTTTATGTGTAATTATCCCTTCGGAAAGCCATAAACCCACCTCTCCCCCCTTCTAGCTATCGGTTAATTAGTAAGAATGGATCACTAAAACATTATCGTAAAAAAAATCTAAAAATATCTTATGGCTTTAAATAACCTACAATGGGTTGATAAACCGTAAACAACAAATCAATCAATCAGACATATCCGTTCGATATAACTGTCCAAACAATTTCATGTAACCCCACCCCTAATTGTTATTTCAAATGATTTTGACAGAAAGATCCTACTGTCTTTCTGTTATACAGGATGCCTAACAAAAAAAAATCAGAAATAAATTTATTTAGCTATCATGGTTCATGCGCAAACCGAACAATCATTGTAAAACAACCAATCAGATTTAACTAATTACGCGGGAGTTGAATGTTTATTGGAGGTCATGAATATTCAAGAAATTTATTCAAGGTTATTCAAGGCCAATTATTGTGATAATAAATTCTTTATTGGCAATCATGTATATTAATGATCTAAGAGCATACTCCGATCTTTAGCAAATGTCTATGCAAATCAGACAACAATTTATAGGGGCACCTCCCAAACATCTAGAAGATCAGAACTTAGCAGTTCACTTCTCCTCTGACTTAGCTTAGGTGGCTAATGGGTGTGGAACCGGCTTGTAAAATTCAATACGTCAATAATAAAAAAATTAAAAATTAAAAATAGGGCGTCTATTTCAAATACGAGTAACCACTATATTAACGTTTAACGTAATAATGATGTCTGATTAAGAATAAATCCATACAGAGATAAATAAATATATATCAGTCAGTTATGTGCCATGCGTGATACACGCTTAGGCGATCATGTATCGAAAGATACATGACTGACGAGGCAGATTTTTTTCCCGCAGTAGGTTGCCATTCCTTTCTACGGTAGACCAGTTGCCATCCAAGCTGGGAGGAGTAGAAGAGAATCCATACCTTTCCCAAGGGTATTAGCACGTAAGTGAATGTAATGGATTCGAACTCGGCTATACCGAATCCTCAACCCGAGCCGCTATCCATGACTTCACCCTATTACTAAATATATATAGAGAGAGATATAGGATATAGATGTAATATACATATAACAGGCATATAAAATATACATATACTTTACCAATAATGCACAATAAGGAAGTGAATAAAACAAATATCGAAGACGTGTAACAAACATCAATATAGACATCCACTATCTTGTCTCCTATTTGCATGTAATTTTATGTTAATAATGGCTGATAAGACGACGAAGGTACATTCTCAATACAAAAAAAAAACACCGTATTTGACAATCTTTTAAAAGAATGATGAAAAAAAGTAGTCTGTATTTTTATATTGTTTATATTTTTAACAATAACGAAATGGGTAAAAAAATCAAAATTAAAAAAAAGGTTTCAAATGTCGTGTTTTTCTAAGAAAAATAGATCACCAAAAACCTATTATTTCTTAAGAAGAGGAATAAAAGTGAGTTGAATTTATTAATCGTCTTTTCTAATGTGCGAATAACGTTTTGCAAATGTGAATATTGTTTATGGATAAAATGTCCCAAATTCATGTTCAAGCTTTCGACTCACGTAAGTCATCATCAGGAGTTAAGTGAGAAACGCACCCATTTGAATAGAAAGTTTAGATTGCATAATTTGAATTTTGACCATTTTTTAAAAAATTCTTATTTGCGAACTTTACAGTAGAAAAGATCAATAAATTTATTATATATAATATGTATTTTCTTGTTTACATGTACAATTGCTGCCTAAGTATACAGAATATATATATATATTGTTTATTTTGGTGTATAAATTTTTTTCTTTATATGGAATAAATAAATCTTTTTCTATATTGTTTTTTGTGTTTCTTTTTATATAAATCTATCTCTCTCTCTCTCTCTCTCTCTCTCTATCTATCTATCTATCTATCTATATTTATATATATATATATATATATATATATATATATATATATATATAATTTAACTATATTATATATATATATATATATATATATATATATATATATATATTGCTTTTGTCTGGTTTTGTTGTATTTTTTAAGTATTTTGTCCCATTCAGTTATCCGGAGATCAAGTTCGTCTCGCTGTACCGCGCTTGGTGAAGAGATTAATCCATTTGTTCCTACACCATGATATGTCAGCAAATATCGTCTCGTCCCTGGTATGCCACGATGATGACCAGAAAAAAAGAGTAAGCGGGTGGTGTTCGGCAAAAAACATATGCTAACCACTCTTTTATGTACTGAGCTTGCGTTTTTTTTTTTTTTTTTTTCTTTTAATTCATTTTACTGCAAGCAAGGCGGGAATGCCAATGGTACGCAGAGCACTACAGAGAGTGAAAGTGGGAGAAAAGTCTTAGCATAGCGGGAACTGAGAAAAGGATAAACGATAAACGGGATTCAAGATAAAGAAGGTGATGAATGATGTTACATTTGAATTTTTGAAGGTTGTACCTATCAGGGAAGCAAGTAAACGGAACGGAGTTCCACAAGCAAGAAGTACGAGAAAAGGAAACAGCGGTTACATTCAACTGTTTCACCAGTAAAAGGGTGGGACTTAGATGCCAATCTAGTAGCACGTTTAAATTCACGTAGTCGGGGCAGTAAGGGAAAAGCACTTCAGAGTGCCATGAAGATATTTGTAGAAAAAACAGACGGAAGCTACGTCACGTCGGTGAGAAAGTGACTGAAGTCGAGATGCCAAGTTAGGATCTATTACATTGCAGATCCTTCTTTGGATTTTGTCAAGAACTTCGAGATGAATAGCAGGGGCACCAGACCAGATATGGCAACAGTATTCAATACACGGACGAATGGTAGATTTGTAAATGTGAAAGATGGACTCTGACGAGAAAAAAATGCTGGCACGACACAGTGACCCAAATTTCCTTACAGTTGCTGCAGTTATTGATTCGATATAGTCGTTCCGCTTAAGTCAGCTGAAAGCGTGAGGCCAAGAAGGCTCTGTGTGTCGCTCTTCATGAGTCTAGCATCAGCCATGCTGATGGCGAGCAGGGAAGTTTCTCTATGGTGGTTAAATGAGAGCAGTTTCGTTTTGGAGGCATTAAAATTTACAAGCTATTTCCTGCCTCAGTTAACCACTGATTGGAAGTCCTTTTCGAGAGCAGCGAGAAGCTCTGATGGATTTACTATTGAGACAGGAGTAAATGGTAGTGTCATCAGCATAAATGCCTACTTGGGAACTGATGACATCTGGAAGATGATTAATGAAAATCAGAAACATCGTAGGACCCAGCCTTGTGGGACGCCCGCTTTCGTGTGAAAGGATCTGGAAGCGAGCCCATTCAAAACAACCATCAATTCACAAATTGATAGGAATGATTTGAATTAGATCAAACACTCGTCCCGTAATACCGTAGCCCTGGAACCTACGTAGAAAACCGCCGTGCCAAAGCCTGTTGAACGCCTGCGAGATATCTAGTGCCACAGCTCGAGCTTCGATGTTATTATCAAGCGCTTGGTGTACATATTCAGTGATGGCTGTTTGCACATTAGCGGTAGACCTGGCAAAGCGGTAGCCATATTGTTTGTCAGAGAGTAGGTCGTGTGAGGTTAGATGCTTAACCACTTCAACATTGATTAAAGCTTCGAATACTTCGCCGAAAAGCGGTAGAAAACTGAGAGGGCAATAGTTAGGGGGGGCAAACGGTTCTCCAGAGTTCTTAAAAACAGAAACTTCAGAGAAGGACTTCCAACAAGCAGGAAAACGGTAAGCATCGCTGCAGAGATTGGAGAGAATTTGAGCCAGTTCGGGAGCACATTTCTTTAGGACAACGCTTGCCTTATAGGAATCTAATTTAGAAATAATCTCCGAGACTAGTGACGGGGTTATGCGCATTTCACACAGTAGGGTCTCTGTTCTAGTGGGTGGGGAGTAAAATCAGGTGTGGGTACTCCAGATGAGTCGACTGTTGAGTTGGAAGGGAATTTCCGAGCAAAGCATTCAACCTTATCTGTTGTAAATGATTTCCCTCCTAGAAATTGGTCTCGGTCATTGTTTTCAAATTAGACTTTCATAAGGCAAGCGGAAGTGACCGGATCCCTGCCGTTGTCGTAAAATGTGCTCCCAATCTGGCTTCAGTCATCTGTAACTATTGCTTCCTGTCTGCTGGAAGAATTAGGAACAGGAACATTAATAATGAGCGAAAAGAGAAAAGAGTAATCAGGAAGACAGTAAATAGCGATTGACATTTAAATTTTTACAGATTAAAGTTGGCTGGAAAGCCGGAAGAGAGTTCCACAAGCGGGAAGGTAAACAGTACAGAATTGACGGTTACATCTAGCCAGCTCAACTGTCAATTGATGAGAACTCGATGCCAGTATAGTACTGTGCTTAAATTAAAAAAGTCTAGGTACCATAGCGAAGAGCATTATTTATTAGTAATATTTACAAAATATGGCACGTTATTATCAAGAGCTTGATATAAATATTCAGTGATAGCTACACATCAACGATAGACCTGGCAAAGCGGAAGCCATATTGTTTGTCAGAGAGTAGGTCTTGAGAGGTAAGATGCTTAAACACTTCAGCATTGATTAAAGCCTAGAATACTTTGCCGAAAAGCTGTAGGAGATTAATAGTTAGAGGTGTCAAAAGGTTCTCCAGAGTTCTTAAAAACAGGAACTACAGAGAAGAACTTCCAACAAGCAGGAAAACGGTAAGCATCGCTGCAGAGATTGGAGAGAATTTGAGCCAGTTCGGGAGCACATTTCTTTAGGACGACGCTTGCCTTATAGGAATCTAATTTAGAAATAATCTCCGAGACTAGTGACGGGGTTATGCGCATTTCACACAGTAGGGTCTCTGTTCTAGTGGGTGGGGAGTAAAATCAGGTGTGGGTACTCCAGATGAGTCGACTGTTGAGTTGGAAGGGAATTTCCGAGCAAAGCATTCAACTTTGTCTGTTGTAGATGTCAGGACTTCGAATTGATTGAATAGAGGAAGGATTGAAGATTTGTTGTTGTTCAGCACACTCTTGCAGAACCGCCAATAATCTCGAGAACTGAACTTACGAGATACTGCACGTTGTTTCATTCTATCAGCAAACAGCAACTTCGCTTCCTTGAGGGAACGCTTGCACTCATTACGAGCAGAGACATAGAGACGCCTGTTGCAATTAGATGTATCGCTCTGGTACAGCCAGAAGAAGTGATTCCTCTGGGCTATAGCGGTTGAGCATTCAGGTGAGAACCAAGGAGATGAACGCAGGTTAACTTGGTATTTCCTTGCTGGAATGAAAACATCGATGCCGGCTTTCACTCAGCAGGAAACCTCAGACGCGAATTTTTTGAAAAGGAAGATGAAAAACTTGATTCCAAGGGATGTCACGAAGGAAATCACGTAAAGAATTCTAATCCGCTCGTTGGTAACATAAAAGTTTACAGACACTACCGCATGATCGGAGTTGCCAAGAGGGCAGAGCTGCGTAGTACGACATGAGCCAGGGATAGAGGTAAAAAAAGAGATCTAGAAGAGAAGCGTGTCTATCAGGGTTACTAGGGAAATGCGTGGGGAAGTCCACCACTTGCGTGAGAAATTGAATGATTGAGAAATTCAGCGTTTGGATGCCAGCGAGGTCAGTGGCAGATTGTTTAAGCCACCTGACATAGTGGGCATTAAAGTCACCGACGCAAATATATTTGTAAACGACTGTAGGGAGATGGTCTTGTCTATATTATCAAAAATACTGTCTAGCATGCAACACTCTTGAGAGGAAGGGGAACAGTAGAGAAAGAAGAGATATCTGACTGAGTTTAGTAGAGAGAGACGGAGACACATGTAAGAATAGTCTGAAGATTCAAGAGAGATGTTCGCGGAGATGTTCGTGGACATAAACTCCCAGGCCATGCATGTATACATTAGAATCCTTCCTAAAGAAAGGAAGATAGCCAGGAATCGAGACACCAGAGGAAGGGATTGAAGAGTTAAGATTAGTTTCGCAGAGAGCTAGGATGTCCGGACACTTTTCGAAGGGGAACTATTCTACACTACAGAAGTTGGTATGAATAACGCGAATGTTGGAGAAAGAAAGGTTAAGGGGTTTAGGTGTTTTTTTTTTTGTTGAGCTTGTCTAGTTTTATATCTTTGTTTGCTTATAGTCATGGTGTGTTATTTTAGTAAAGGAAGGCCAAGGATAGTAGTAGTAGTAGTAGCAGAGTTGTTCGTCTAATGTAACATGTGCGGGAAGGGAATTGGCGCAGACTGCAACATAGTGTGGCCTCGGGTTGCCCACCGGAGGTGCTTGCCGGAACGCCCTTCTCTGCGTGACATAGCACTGCAGGGTCTCCGATATTATGCGACTGTTGCTCAGAGCAGCCTCTCAAGACGCGACACAAGAATTCGGATTCCTAACTACCTATCGGGAAAAGCAAACAGAAATCTGCCATCCCGGTACCCTCAGTAGCAATTTTCCAAGCGTAGCTTAGATGTGGTACAAGGCCGAAAGTACGGGGCACCCAGTGAGGATCGAACTCAATACTCTATCGCAATTGTTCTAGCGAGACAAGCTTGCTAACCCTTACACCGCCTCGAGGCGCCCGAACCCGGTACACGCAGTATGAAGAGACGTTGTCACTATACACAATACAAAAAAAAATGATGACAGCACCAATATTGAGTCCTGAGAAAAGGAAAGAGACCGGGAACCTCTTCCCAAATAGGAAAGGGATAAGCATCTACTTCTGTTCAAGAGAAAGGACCGGAATATGGACCGGGCGATAGGAAATCCTATCAACTCCTATTAAAAATAAAAGTTACAAACTTTTAACTTAAATGTCCATTAGAAATTCAACAAAGAATTAAAACTGGCAGAGACCTACCGCTGAAAGAACTTTTATAAAACAGTCGTTTGACTTCCAGTTAAATTATTTCAAAGATTGTACATTCAGATAACTTATTTGGAGAGTCGATCTGCGGCCCACGGAACTTTTTGACCATGCGATGTTTAATTGACATTCTAGTATACAGTGATCCCTCGCGGATTCACGACTTCGCGGATTTTTTAAATATATATGTATATGGAAAATATATTGCGGAGTTTCTGGAAAATTCTAGAAAAATCGCGATATATGAACACCTAAAATTTTTCATTAAAATATTAATAATAAATATTATTTCCTGGTCTAGGAACAACAAAACAAGCGTAAAATAGCAATAGAAAGGCCACCACCGTCTGAAGAGATGTAAAATACAATTATCGGCTGCACAGTAGAAATCATCATCATCAGCTTCATCATCATTTCTACTGTGCTGCAAATTCATCATCATTCAAATTCTACTTCCACTTTTTACGTGTTGAATACAGTAACAATCTTTATTTTTTTTTAATCTAAAGTTGTTATTAATAAATTACTCTAATAGGTGGGTTGTTAACAGTACAGGGAGGGTTTTAAAAGTCCAAATACACGTTAAATAAATACTGTAAATATGGCGTCCCTACTTCGCGGAAATTCAGTTATTGCGGCCAGTCTCGGAATCAATCTACCGCGATAAACGAGGGATCAGTGTAGTAAAGGGGAGAGGAGGTAATTGGTATTAGGGGTCAGTCCCTAGAATCACGAGTGAATGGCCTGTTGGCCAACTCGATAGCAGTAGGGTAAAAAAGGAAAGAAAAACAAAAACAAAAACAAGATGGCTGTTAAATATTGTTTAATTAATTAATTGTAATCAAAATGATGAACGAAAGTCTAGGTATCATAGCAAAGAACTCATCCGAACAATTATCATGAAAATATTAATAGAAAAGGCCCAGAGTGGCAACTTTATAGCGGTGGGAAAATGACTAAAGACGAGATGCCAGATCAGAATCAATAATATTCTTCTTTTGCGTTTATCAAGGATATGTGGCAGCAATATTTTGAACATGGACGAATGGTAAGCCTACAGATATGTAAGATAGATTCTGGAGAGAAAAATTGTCTTGCACGACACGGTGAACCAACCTGTCAATGGATTCAATATAGTTTTTCCAATTTATATTATCCGAAGAGGTTAGCCGGAGAATGTGCAACGAGTCACTATCCTGGAGGTTAGTATTACACATGATGATGGAAGGCAGAAATTTAACAGGCTATCCTTTGCCGCATTTAACAACAGACTGAAGGTCGTTTTTTACATACCAGCTATCAACATTTCACTTCGTTGCGTTTTTATTTATGATATGTATTGGACTAACAAGTCCGCCGCGGAGAACGTCCACCACGTCACTTACAGTCATTAAAGGACCCTTTGTTAGTATTCTGGCATCAGAGCCAAGGGGAAAGCTTTAGAGCTCTTATAGATTTTGTATATATATATATATATATATATATATATATATATATATATATATATATATATATTCCCTCGATTTTAGCTCTGTTGAGTGAGGCCAAAACCGGTCGGCTGGTCATTTTTTTTTCCTATTTTCCTTTTAATCATGAATGGTAAAGCACGTCTTGCCATTTTTATTTCCATATATATGTACAGGAAAAATGAGAACAAATGGAGAATAATTCCACTGTACGTAACATTTAATTTAAAAGAGGGCTCAATACAGAGTAGAGCTAAATATTATTTATTTTAGGGTATTAAAATTTGAAATTAAATTAATCTTTCACTCGCCATTAGTTTAACATCGCCCGACGAGACGCATTTATGGTGATAATTGCCATCATGTAGCGATTTTTAACATGTTTTGATATCCTAATAAAATATAAATATATATATATATATATATATATATATATATATATATATATATATATAAACTATGAACCTAAGAGCCAAGCAAAAATCTACTTAAGTTTCACCTAAGTGGATCAATCCGCTTAGGTGAAACCTAGGTAGGTTTGCCTGGCTCTTTTAGGTTCATAGTTAGATTTGCTCTACTTAGTGTATTGAGCACTTTGCTTAGTTACTTTTGCTTTTAGTCATTTTGGAGGTTTTTTTTTTTTTGGTTTTTTTTTTATTTGAACTCTGAACTTGGATTCTGGACTTTTTTTCGCCTCAATTACATGTTCTTAGTTCTTTCTTTTTTGTCCCTTATTTCTACTTGGGTATTGGTTTGTTCATATACAAGCTTAAATACCTAAGGCTTTTCCAGACGAGTATAATTACATATATTATTATTATTATTATTATTATTATTATTATTATTATATGTCTATATTTCTGAGATGAGGTATTATGTACACTATTTACATTATTCGGACTATTGTCCTGATCTTTTTCAATTGATCTAACCAACGCCTTTATCCACTGTGCCATGTGTCCTCAAGGCGTTGGTTAGATCCAGTGACAGGACCCAAAGAGTGCGAGTTCAATATCTGGTTAAGGCAGTGGAGAACTTAGAGAGGGGAATTAACAGGAGATAACTGATAACTGACATCCATTAGACGTGGCACGTGGAACTAGAACAGTCTACCCCAGTGAGCGAAATAAATGGTTCAGTTCGACATTACAACAACCTGAAGAAGGCTGGTGGGTACAACGGCCGAAACGTTGTAATAAATATTGCGACAAAGATGAGGACAATAGCCCGAATAATGTAAATAGTATATATATATATATATATATATATATAACGTCATCCACAGACAGACTGTTTCGCTGTTTACAGCTCATCAGTGTGGCTAGACATCCGGTTGCCTCTAGCTAGGATCGAAACCCGACTGAATTGGTGTCAGTCGGAGCTTCTAACCACTAACCACTAACCGGTAGGGATGAAGGTGGATTTTTAGCATATTTATTTTTAGAAACATGCCCAGTGACTGACAGTGACTCAATTCGCTTTCGTGAAATCTCTCAAAAGTGCTCAAAATGTCCTCCTTCAACATTGCAAAGTTCCTCGAACCTTTCCAGAACAAAATGACACACACATTGACACAAATATCGATCTGTATCAATTTCAGTAAATGCTTCTGAGATATAATATCTTAGTTCGTCCACTGTGTAGGAATTTCTTCCATAAACCTTGTTCTTTATTACACCCGAAAAATGAAATCCATTGGCGTTAGGTCAGGTGAAAGTGGTGGCCATTCGATGCTGCCCCGTTTTACGAACCTAACGCTGTGGAAACGTTTGGTTAAACTGCCGGGGTGTAATGGATATCGGCTCGGATTAAGGAATCGGAGCAGCAAGTTCGAATTCCAGTCGAATACATTACATTCACCATTGGCAAAGGTATGAATCCTCTTCTTCTACCCCCCTGTCTAGGTCTATCAAATGAGTGTTTTCATGCCTCTATGTCTCTAAGGGTCGTCATGGTCGTCGGCAGCACTCGCGTCCGCGTTTTGTTGATGCGGTGTCTCCACGATGCTTGAACCCGATATGGCTCAGGAGACCAAATCGAGAATGAAACAGCCTCGGGCACTAATCGCATGATAAGGCGGATGATTCAAAACAACCCGCGTTACTGTCTTTTTACTTCTACTTCAGTCTTTTTCCTATACTCGAAAGTGAAACAACCGTGATGAATTACTCTTCGGGTAAATAGCAGGACAGACTGAGTCCTATAGCCTTGGAGGGCAAATGGTCTGCCGCAGAAAGAAATGACAACCTACTGCGGGGAAAAATCTGCCTCGTCAGTCATGTATCTTTCGATACCTAATCGCCTAAGCGTGTATCACGCATGGCACATAACTAAAAAGTCCCTTACTGCCAAATCATAACGGTAAGGTGCTCCATCTTGCTGAAAGAACACTCATGATTTGAATAAATTAAATCTAAAACCTGAAACAAATAGTAAAAAAACTGTAAGCCCTTGTTTAGTGTGTATATATATATATATATATATTCCACTTGGAATTTTTTTCTAAAAATATACATGTATGGGTATTTATATATTTTGCATACGTATGTATATTTTCCACTAATATTATCTATATATATATATATATATATATATATATATATATATTGATACATATCTAAGCTTTCGGCTTACATAAGCCATTATCAAAGATGACAATTACATTACAATAAATTAAACAATACACGGACAAAATAATAATGATAGTCTGTTTATGTTTACATGGAAGATTTCCAAGCAACGACAAACTCGTGCATACAAGACGCTGGAAACGAAAATCGCAGCGCAGCTCATGACGTCACACATGACTAAGAAAATCACAATATTGAAGCATATTTTTTAATCCTATCTAACCTTTCGGCTTACATAAGCCATTATCAAAGATGACAATTACATTGCAATATAGTAAACAATACACATGTAAACATAAATAGATTATCATTATCGTTTTGTCCGTGTATTGTTTGATATAGTGTAATGTAATTGTAATGTAACTATCATCTTTGATAATGGCTTATGTAAGCCGAAAGCTTAGATAGGATTAAAAAAAAATGTATCAATATTGTGATTTTCTTGGTTATGTGTGACGTCCTGAGCTGAGGCGCGATTTTCACTTCCAGCATCTCGTATGACGTTGCTTGGAGATCTTCCATGTAAACATAAACAGACTATCATTATATATATATATATATATAT
Organism: Acanthosepion pharaonis; assembly: GCA_903632075.3. Classification (NCBI taxonomy): domain Eukaryota; kingdom Metazoa; phylum Mollusca; class Cephalopoda; order Sepiida; family Sepiidae; genus Acanthosepion; species Acanthosepion pharaonis. The sequence continues at coordinate 1,025,351 of CAHIKZ030000086.1, read as the reverse complement.
ATATATATAGGTAACTATACTCGTTTCGAAAAACCTTCAAATTTTTGATTTGCCAATAATCAAAATCAATCTCGAGGGAAAAAAAGCTTTTAAAAAAAGAAAGAGCTAGAAACATGAAAGTCTGTCGAAAAAAATCGCACAGATACAGGTTTAAAGCCCCCCCCCCAAAAAAAAAACCCGATACGAGTAAACAACTAACTAACAAAAGACCTCACTACAACCGTAGAGCAGACCTAGATAAACCCAGTGAGCCAGACAAACCTACCCAGGTTTCACCTAAGCGGATTTTCAGGGAAACCTGGGTAGGTTTGTCTGGCTCACTAGGTTTATATATATATATATATATATATATATATATATATATATATATAAATGAAAAGGATCATATTTTATTATTAAAATAGATACAAAAGTATCTCGTTTAAGAACAGGTATTTAGGGGCCTTTCGGCCGACACTTCCTCAGAAACAGAATCGTCGGCAATATTTGTGCCGCATTTTCGTGATCTTGTGACAGACTAGGCTTGCTAAGTAAATAATAATATTTGATTATTTATCTATCTATCTTCCCAATCTTCCCTATATATATATATATATATATATATATATATATATATATATATATATATATATATATATATATCAAAGTATATAATTGGTATACACGGAATGAATTCCAATAACCAACAATTACTATTCTTAAAAGATTTTCTTTTCAACACCATCACTTGATAAGACACAGAGTGTGTTGAAACAAAATGGCTATTTTTGTAGTGATTTTATAACATACTTATGTTATAAATTTTTTTTTTTTTTTTTTATAAAAATAATTATATATATATATATATATATATTGGTTGGCCCTATTTGGGGAAACTACTGCCTGACTAGGAACATATTTAGTAACATTTTTCTTTCTTTCCCCCCTTATATGACTATTGGGTAATTTTTTTTTTAATGCCAGTTGTTGATAAAAAAAAAATTTTTTTCTTATCAGCATCTTTGTTTTCTTTTATATTGTCGACGATTCTGTTTCTGAGGAAGTGCTGACCGAAAGGCGCCTAAAATCCTGTTCTTAAATTAGTTGCCAAGTATTCATTTCGATACAAAATACTGAAACAATTAATGTTTACCAATATGATATTTTCTACACATTGTAATTTTTCTATGACTGCCATTTTAATCATAGAAAACATTATAAATTACAATATCGCATCTTTTGTTTATGAGCCGGAAAGTTTTTTTACAGCCTGGAAAACGAATAAAAAACGCCTTAATAAAAATATATTTGAATTATAAAAATAAATTATTTTACGATATTAATAGATATATGTTTTACCTGTTTTCATCAAAATTTGAAACTGCTTGCTTTTTATAATGTACTTTGAATAAAAAATGAATACTTAATCCTAAAGACGGTGTAATAAGGTTTATTGTTCCACTGCGCTTAATACACTTTCCGTGAAATTTTGGAGTAACAGTTTAACACAGGTGTAGTCTTTTTTTTAAATATTAACCATATTTTTATTATAAATACCTGTTTCTTTCTCGCATTTATTTCGAAATACATAACAGCAGCAAACCAACGTGCATCTATTTATTTATTTACTATCGCCATGTGACACATAGCCTATTTAACTTTCAAGTAGTTGTTTATTAAAAAAGTTCTTATGTAGTGTAGTGAATTGTATAAATATGTAGTGGTATTGATGGCATAAATCAACCCACACATTTTTTTTACTTTACGAATGTGTAAGCAAACAAAAAGCAAACAAGACAAAGAACACAAGAAAATAACTTGTACAATATTTATATTTATAAATGACAACAGTTTTCAATAACTATTAATATGAGTTACTTCCCTTTAACTGGGCTAAAGTCTTTACTTTACTAATAAAATATTTTTTTACCTGAGCTCACAAAAGCTGAATTATCTTATCGTTCAAAATGTTCACTGAAAGAGAGTTTAAAGAATCTTGTAAAGCTGAAAATATGTTGATAAACTTTTAGCTTCAAAGAAGTTGGAGGAGTGAATGTTCCGTAATGTCTAATTTGTTTTCGTTGCTCGTAATTGAAAGTATTGTTCGTAATTGTTTGTACTTAAGTTTAGTAAGATTCAATAATTTAATTGAATAGTTTTTAGTAAGTTGCAGAAATTGGTGAGTGAGTTCTTTCGTTGATATTTTAGCTTGAATTAAAGCGAAGTTATTTCGTGTTAAAGAACTTGAGATTCTAACTTTGTACTTCGCTGCAGTAATGATACAAGCGTCGTGAACTCGTTTAGCAAATGCTAGTCGTCGTAAATTTTCACTAACTGGGTTCGCTCGTACCTTCAATTTATATGTTTTATAATCACGTGATAGGATCCTGAGAGCATTGTTTTTCGTCAGGTCAAAAACTAGGTTGATGTTATTCGGACGTAGTGGGGAGCAGGTAAATTGTTTTTTTAATATTTGTTAACCACTCAGAAAGCGCCTTACAAAACTCACTCTGGAGCCTGATATGTTTTGTTTTGCTGATTGAGAAACGATTTACGCAAAGATGCACGAGATAATTTTAATATTTATTGTCCAATGAGAAGTTCAGGTTTTCAGAAACATGTATGAAGCTGTGATCCGCCTTTAGCACAAAAATCGACATTGATGAAAAAATGGTAGCGTAAAGCTAAAAATATATGTTGTGATATGCATATTTAAATTTATTTCATAATGTTGTTATAGTGTATAACGAATCTTTTTTTTCTTTTTCACTCACATGATGGTTGGAATATAATATGCAAGTGATGGTTTATATTATTTACATTATTCGGACTATTGTCCTCATCTTTGTCGCAATATTTATTACAACGTTTCGGCGGCTGTACGCTCCGGCCTTCTTCAGGTGGTTGGAATGTCGAACGGAACCCTTTATTTCGCTCACTGGGGTAGACTGTTCTAGTTCCACGTGCCATGTCTAATGGATGTCAGTTATCAGTTATCTGCTGTTAATTCCCCTCTCCAAGTTCTCCACTGCCTTAACCAGGTATTGAACTCACACTCTTTGGGTCCTGTCACTGGATGAAACTAACGCCTTTATCTCTGGCACTCCATATTACTGCTTCTTATATTGCATGAATGTATCAAGGACACATGGCAGAGTGGATAAAGGCGTTAGTTAGATCCAGTGACAGATCCTCAAGGACACATGGCAGAGTGGATAAAGGTGTTAGTTAGATCCAGTGACAGATCCTCAAGGACACATGGCAGAGTGGATAAAGGTGTTAGTTAGATCCAGTGACAGGACCCAAAGAGTGTGAGTTCAAGACACTCTCGGACCGTTGTTCTCATCTTTGTAGCCGTAGATATTCTAAGTACACTGACTCAAAGATGCCCGTGAGCTAGAGTTATAGATCTCTTTAAGCTAATTACCTATTAGCTAAACCAATCCCATTATATCTCCCTGAATCTTTTGGGTTTCACGCCCTGCGTGGTGCTACGGCTTCTCCTACATTCCCTCCCTCTCTCACTGGTTTCACGAGTATTTCTCGTTATGGGCGACCTTGATCTAATTCTTTTATTCTGTGTCACATGTTTCGTACTCCGAGTCTTGCGTAGAACTTTCATCATCCATTAATTCCTCTACCCTGCTTTCTTGTTCATCTACATACTCAATCGAACTAGTTTCGCTTTATACTTCATCGTAATTATTTTTTTATTCTGGCACGTGCCTCAAAGCATTTTTACGTTTTCAGGTTCTTCCGTGTTCAACAGACCACCGCCAGGTGACGCCATTTTGTTATGATGATCAAACTTAGTAGCCGTAGATTCTACGTACATTGACTCAAAGTTGCCCGTGAGCTAGAGTTATAGATCTCTTTATGCTAATTACCTATTAGCTAACCCTAATCCCATTACATTTGTCGAATATAAAAACATGTTGCTTTGATTATTAATTTTTAGACAATAATTCAAATTATTCAAGAGATAATTTTGTTATGCATGTCCCTCAGGATGTAGGCGACTATGGCTCTCCACAGATTCCTTTATCCTTAATATATAAATTATCATTAATTGCAGGCTAATATCGTGTTATGGTTTCCTCTTACCTGCTCTACGGTTTTGAATGTATTGCTGTCTGTCTCTTAGGAGAGGAACCATCTAAAACTAGAGAAACCAATTTCTCCTGCTATTAGCTGAGAATAGGACAGAGGAAATAGATTCAGGTCTTACCCAACGCCATTAGCGTGCAAGGGAATTAACTTCGGCTAATATGAACATATTAATCAGAGTAATATCAGAGTAATCTCCCTTTGATAAGAAAATCAGTTTTCATTTCCTTGGAATTTAAATCTATAGAAGTGTTTTTTATGTTTTCTTTTTTGGGTCGCTGCAGAAAAGAAATAAACTTCATCGTTTAAGCTATCCATTTATTAAACATCGTCTTCAGTTGATGTCTGTGAAGTGCTTATATGCCGCGTCTTTTACGGATGGAATAAAAAGACGCGTGAGGACGCAAGGAAAAGAAAGCGAGCTTTTCAAAAAAAAAAATCATGCCGCCTGTAATTCCACTTAGTTAAATTTAGGTACCTCCATGAGATCGCTAAAAAAAGAACATAGCATGATGAAAAAATGTCGCCTTCTTTTAGAACATTCTAACTTTTGATTAAAAAAAACCTTGTTTCTCTTTGTATCACCGGAACTACTAAATAACATATACAGTGTAACCCGGATATAAGAGAGTTGTCGGGACCGGAGAAGAAGTATCTTATATCCGGGTTTCTCTTATATCCGGGTTTGGTCTATTTTGTTTAGGTAAGTATGGGAACACTTTGGGACCAGAGAAAATCTCTCTTATATCCGGGTTTCTCTTATATCCGGTACAATTTTTAACATGTTTTTTTTGTTTTTTTTAATGACATTAATTTTGGAAAATCTTGCAAAAATAAAAATAATTGTCGGATGTTAATGAAACTTTCAGAAACTATTCACAAATGATGGAAATTATTATAAATATGTTGTTTTTTTTTAAAGTCATGCCAAAAATATTTTTATATTTATTACCTCCCCCATACTGATTTTATGAAAACTCTAAAAATTTAATAGCATTCAGTTTAGTTATTATATTAGTTAAAAGCACAAGTCTTTGAGGAAAGAAAATCACATTTTTTTTAATTGGACCAACCCCCCACCCGACCTGAAAATCAGCTCTGAATTGTAACTCAATAAAACGAAGGTATTATTTAATTCCAAATGCATTTAGTTGCTTTTAGTTGTTTTTATGAATATGGACAATATTTTCTGAAAGCAAAAACTTTTTCGATGAAAAATGAATTTTTAATACAATTATTTGTTATTTCTTTAATTATTTTAGATTTTTACATTTAAGTTTTTAAAATATCATAAAATTAGTGAATACGGTATTCAGTTTCGTAAATGACGTTATGAGATAGATCTTTTTTTCCGGCATTGTAAATTGTATCGCTTCGACCAATCAGAAGACACGCACTAATTAAGAAATGTAATTAAAAAGTACGGAAGATCAGAAGCAATAAAACGTCACGTGCATTGAGTATTTTAAGCGTTTTCCGCTGAACGTCCATTTCATTATTGCAAATTCTTCATGCTAAACACATGTTGTGTATTTTGAATTAGCTTTTTTACTAATAAAAAAAAATTGAACACCATCCTAAGCTAACTATCTCATTGATCATTGTGAATTCAAACTATGTGCAACACGAACCTATGTCACTTCATGGGAAGTTTTTCATGTTCTTTGTGAACATATTACAAAGTAACTTTCCAGTATTCCCTCTCAGTCCTCGTTCCATTCTGCCTGCAGCTCATAATTCTTCCTTAAGTGTTCTTGTCATCACCAGAGTCACAAGGTGTTAAAAAACCAAAAACACATCAACTGTACTGTACTGATGCGGCATTCACCCTGGGCGGATTGAGCCGGCTTCTTCCTGTTATGAGAAGAAGATTCTTGGGATAAATTACAGAAGTAGGGTTCCCAGGCCTACTCGGATATAACGTTCTTGTTTGCCGCGGGGTTCCCACAGACGCAGAGACAGGAACGACCAGAAGCCGCCGGTTACCGATGCAGACGCTCCTTGGATTTTCACCAGAGCCCTTGTTAGCCGGCGTGTGTGTCAGACCTGTCCGCCTTTGGTGGCCCTACCAGGAACGAAGTTCCGGACGGCATAGCTCTGACACTACCGTTTACACCCCCCACCGACTGTGAGGTAAGGGTTGGACTTTTGGGGGCTTACAGTACCAGGTGTTCCCAAGCGGTCCCCCATCTAAGTACTGACCTGGCTCTACGATGCTTAACTTCGGTGATCGAACGAGAACCGGTGTTTCAGCGTGATTTAACCGTAAGCAAAAAAAACACATCAAGCCATTGTTCAAAAATAGGTTTGAAAAAAAAAACAGGTATCAAGCCCACCTTACCAACGTTTTCCCTCTTTTTTCTCTCTCTCTCTCTCTCTCTTTGCTCTTATCTTGTAAGTGTGGGATTTATTACAAGGTGATGACGGCTTGTTATTACCGGCTGGCTGGCCTTTGACCCAGATATGTCAAAGACAATTTTGGCTTAATTTGAACCCTATTTTCCTTATCGCTGATATTTTTTTTTTTAAATGAGTCATACACCAGCCAATTTTACTTTTAAATGAAAGAACATATTATTTGCTTTCAGAAAATACCTAGTTTCATGGGGTTTCAAAAGTTTCCGTGATATTTTGTTCAGATGATGACAGAAGTCATTTTTCAATATTTTACCTCTACAAAAATATGCAAATCCATTTTTTTTCAGAGAAAATAGGCTGTGACACAATGATTTTGATATGTTTTTTACTTAGGATAGAAATTTTTTTATCATAGCAGATCTGAATTGACTTTATTTAAGTTTAGGGGGCTATAGGGGCCCTCAAACAGCTGTGCAGCACTTGTATTTTTAATAATTTTATAATATTTATAATTTCTCCAGATACTATGAACAAACTTATGATAAAAGCTACAGTACTAAAAAAAAAAAATAAAAAAATAAAAAATTGGAATGCTGAAATTTTTTTTTTTTTTTACTTTAATAATTACGACTACATAAGCTGGTTCACTTTAAAAAAAAAAAAAAAAAAAGGATTCCGTATGATAACTCGAATCTCACGTTAGCTTTCAATACGTGATCAATGTCATCACTCAGCACTTGTCAATCGCCAACGATGTTAAAATCGGCTCCCTTTTATTTTAAACAACATTTTTCTGCGAAGAAAGTATGTAGAAGTTTCTTTCAAAATATATTAAATAAACTTTAAATTTTTTAATTTTCTTTAAATAAATTTTGAAAAACGTATAATTCATTTTTGGACGATTTTTAAACGAGGAATTTAACTTAGTTTACAAAATTTTAAAAAAAGTGGCTGACATCAAATTTTTTAGTAATTTCGCTGACAAAAAAAAAAACAAGATTTTTAAGTAAAATTTCGGACATGCTAAGAATGAGTAAAAATTTCAAAAAGTAATCAAAATTTACTCTGATATTTCTACTTAATAATACACATTTAAGATAAAGAAAAATGCTACGCTCTTTTTTATCGATTTTCATGGAGTAACCTAATTAAATTTGAGGTCAAAGATATTTTTCTACAAAAAGTGGATATATTTATATCGCATCTTCAATTTAAACGAATGTGTTCACCTGATAAGACTTACAAAATTAAAAACACACACACACATAAAATGGATGCTAGTTTGTTTTTTGTTTTTTTATTTCCTATCAGAGCTGATTAATAGTGGTCATAGATTGACTGAAATCTAACCAAAACTAAGATTAAAGAAATACTAACAAAAATTATTAATAGGTGACAATGTTTCATCTATTAAAATTTAATTTAAATAAAAAAAAGTGAGGCTAATATTGTGTAGCAAAGGACAAAAAGTTATCTCCCCTTGACCCAAAACAAAAATAGCAATAAAATTTACCGTACTTTCTGGCTTACAAGACGCTGCGGCTTGGAAGACGCACCCTAATATTGGAAATAAATTTCTAAAAACAACAAAAAAACTCATTCTCATACAACAACATATTCACCATGCGTTCCTCACATAATGGCGCCACGTATTGTTTAGATTAATCACTCATCCAATTTTGTTTACATAGCAATGACATACTAGTTAAGAGCAGAAAGGTTCACGCCGCTGTTAGTAAGCAAAGCATGTTTAAGCTTGTGGCTCGGCTCCAGGAAGGTTTATAGTCTTGGAAATGCTGGTAACAGCTAAGTACTGAGGTTGCATCATATAAAAGGCTGAATTAGATAGGTAGCTAACATAATAGTGTAATGACTCAACATACAAATCCCCGACCCTATCAGTCAATTAGGTGACCGTCCGAGCTTACTTGAGCCTGGACGTTTCCTTACATTCGTCTTGGAAGACGCATAGGTATTTTTCATAGTATTTTTTTTTTTAAGAAAAAATATCTTGTAAGCCGGAAAATACGGGAATTATAAAAATTCGCGAGAATAAAAAAACCAAAAAAAAAAAACCATGTGACCTGACAAGATATGCACTAGAGGGAAAGTCAGTCTTCCTCTTTTTGCTCCTTGAAGTTACGGTATAAAGACGCAAAAGTTCACGCTAGTAACAACAAACAGATAAGTACAAAATTTATATTGTTTTTGGTACTCAGTCTTTTGCAAGTAGATATATGCAAACCTTTCGTTAAGAATTTTGAATATAATATATATATATATATATATATATATATATATATATATATATATATACTATTTTTTTTGTTGTGTTTGAAATTTTCATATATTTATGTTGTCGCATGCTACATACATTTTAAACGAGGTCTATGTGATATATTCCCGTACAACAAATGCCACCACGAAGATGTGGTGAAAAACTTTTGGCCTTACGACTTCCCAAAGTTTGAGGGGAATTTTGTCACTAAAGAGGCTAAAAAATTGTTTCCAATAAGCTAACTTCGATTGAATAAATACAGACTACTTCTGTTATATCAGTAACTGCATTAATTCAAAATGTTTTAATGAAAGTACTTTAAAGTAATAAAACTCTGGTACAATGTTACATCTAAACATGGTGCTGTTTTTGCTCCATTCTAATTGAATACTTTTTCAGATCAATCAGCTGGGTATAGCTGCTAGTTATGGATAAAAATAGTGAATTTTTATATAGAGTTTTTTCGAGAGCAAAACAAATTTAAGGATATGGAAAAAAGAATAAAAGACCCCAGAATGACGTCAAAAAATGTTTCATAGTCAATCGTGTTTAGTTTAATTTGTAACGTATATAAATGAATTAAAGAAAAATGTTGATAAGATAGCAAGGGGGACTGTTAAGGGGTCCACCCCTTTTGATACAAGTGGACTCGCCCAGTGTACACTTGTACTGCTGCCGATGAATACCCGGGAGTGAGAAAGGGTGAGAGAGTGAGAGTGTGAAGTAACCGCTTTGTAGGAGTCACAGTTGCGAGCACGTAGACTCAGAAGGAAGTCCTACTTCGATACTGAATTTCCCAGACTGTATATATATTATTATTGCTACTAACCGCATTTCTGGATCTACTAACCGTATTACCAATTGTATTATTACGTCAATACATTTATTTGCTATATTTCATTCCTGCGTTTGTCATTCATTTGAGACCAGGTTTCATCCCGGAATGCACAACAGGGACAAAGCACTTCCCGCCTCTCCCACCAATCAGGCTCTCTTCAGTCGGGATGTAGGGGGGGTCTGTGGTGTAGTACACACCGGCCCTGCATCTAATGAAAATTCAAAATAATATTACTACTACTAAAACTACGACCTGAAGTGAATAAACTGAAATTAATTTGAAAGAAATGCTAGTCAAAAATGAATCAAATGTAAGCAATTTATTAAAGGGTTTACCATCCTACCATTAGCTTAAATACTATGTCTGACTTTTCAGTTGGTCTCTCCAAAACTAGAACGAGGATTAACGGCTCCTAAAGCTAACAAGTCAACCTCCTGCAAATATTTACTCAATACTACTTATTAGGCTCAACGCCTGCGACAAACAAGCCAAGAATTGCAATAACCGTGTCGACATTGTAAAACTGGTTTTATTTGCATGTCTGTCGGTATTTTTTCTTACCTCTACCCTTGCTATGTGCGGACGAATCAGTTTTCGATGTCATCTTAGAAGTCGGCTGAATTGATCCAAAAAACAGTTAACTAAGCCATTTTCATTCATTAGTGCAAGACTGACCGCTAGGCATCTTATACATGGAACGCAGATCTCTAACTTTGAGTTGATATTTCAGTTTTGCTAAGCTTTTGCGTATGGACGTGTAGACATAGAACTCTCCATTCCTGTCTATCTAAATCTATGTCGGTCTGTTCATTATATCAAGATATAGATGGATAGCAACAGATAGATAGGCAGATAGATAATGAACAGACATAGATAGATAGATAGATAGATAGATAGATAGATAGATAGATAATGAACGGAACAAGATAGATAGATAGATAGATAGATAGATAGATAGATAGATAGATAGATAGATAGATAGATAGATAATGAACGGAACAAGATAGATAGATAGATAGATAGATAGATAGATAGATAGATAGATAGATAGATGTAAGCAGACTAAGAAGGGTATAATCCTTGCATATCGCAGTCGAAGTTGATCCACTTGGGTATTGTAGAATTAGGATTCGAATGTATTGATGGGAACAAAAAAGTTAATATTCAAATGGAGGCTCGTTAAGTTTAACCGTGTGTAACCTCCGCCTAGCAAAATTTCAACACTCTCAAAATAAATGAATTCATTTACTTCACTTCTAAAATATAATAAATGGGAATGCTTTGTCTTGTCAATGCACCCTCTCAAAGTAATTATGCAGGCAAAGTGAGAATAAAATAATAAAATGAATAAATATTGTGACGGCAGTTTGTAGCGAGAGTCATCTGTCTGTAGCAGCAACGACTCGTTTGTTGATATTTCCTTCTGTCGGAAGGAGGTATCTATTTATGTAGTAAACTGCAATGGAGACACATTGTGGTAGCATGAGTTTTTTTTTTGTTTTTGTTTTTTTAAGAGGGGATAGTTTAGTGTTAGTATTGTGAAATGTTGTATATAATATTACACGTGGTTTGTCCAGGAACAACGAAGTTCCCCCAGAGTGGATAAGCGAAACATTTTGACACTATGACAATCTGAGGCTGATAAGAGATAGAAGGGAATGAAAGTTTTATATATATATATATATATATATATATATATATATATATATATATATATATATATATATCCTTTTGTTACCGCTTTATACAGCGCCACCTAGGGGATGTTAGGAGAATTCCCTAGATAGACAGGATGGATATGTTGCCAGTTAATCTTTAGAATTAACTCGCAAATAATATCAAATAACGGCATACACAAACTTGCTACAAGCTATTCTACTGCCAAATTGAAAATATACTCGCCACTTACGTTATTTTTAAAATCATTAGGGAAAATAAGTAAATCAGTAAAAATGTTAATAAAATTTACAGGTTGCCTCATGTCTCCTTTTTTACAATATATACTTTGGAGTAGACAGGTTCACTTATCGCCCGGTTCACACTCCTCCTTCGTCTTTTGAACTGAGGTAGAGGTTTATCCCTTGATTCCTGTTCAGTATCTCCGGTTCTTTCTTCTTAATTCTTTTCATTCTCTTTCACTTCTTGCCTGGCATTATCGCTTTGTTTTGGTGATAATATATATATATATATATATATATATATATATATATATATATATATATATATATATATATATATTAGGATCTTGAATAAGTTCACGCTGTTTTTTCAACAGATGGCGCTCCCAGAGCTGCGTTCGTATACTTTCAGATGGTAAGGTATCTATAAAGAAGTACTATGAGCAAGCTTGAAATTCAGTGTATGTCATTTCGCCGAAGTGTAAACAACTTTGTTTTTCATAGCGTTAAACATGTCAGATTTCGTACCAAAGAAAGTGTATTTGAGGGAATTTTACTGCACTACTTGATTAAAAAAGATATCTGCAGCTGAAGCACACAGGATTCTTGTTGAGACTTACAGCGACCATGCTCTGTCGGAAACAACGTGCAGAGATTGGTTTAGACACTTCAAGAATAGTGAATTTGATGTTGAAGATAAAGAACGTTCTGGCACTCCAAAAAAAATTGAAGTTTACTCCATGAAGACTTATGTGAGGCGGAAGCTGAACCTTCAAAATTATTAGGAGTTGATCACACAACAGTTTCGAAACATTTGAAATCATTAGGAATGATTCAGGACATTGGGTGCCGTACGAGTTGAAGCCGAGAGACGTCGAACGGCGTCTTGTCACGTGTGAACAGCTGCTTCAGCGGCAGAAAAGGAAAAGTTTTTGGCATCGAACATGACCGGCGATGAAAAGTGGATACATTACGATAACCCTAAGCGTAGAAAATCATGGGGTAAGCAACATCGACGGCAAAACCAAATATACATGGTTCAAAGCTTCTGCTTTGCATTTGGTGGGATCAAATGGGTGTAGTTTATTATGAGCTGCTCAAACCGACCGAAACCATTACGTTTGAGCCGAGCATTGGAGAAAAAACGGGCGCTATACGAGCAAAGACACGACAAAGTGATTTTGCAACATGACAACGCTAGGCCACATGTTGCAATAAGGGGTGAAAACCTACTTGGAAACGCTTAAATGGGAAGTCCTACCCCAGCCGCCGTATTCACCAGACATTGCCCCGTCCGATTATCACTTGTTCCGATCGATGGCACATGGTCTGGCTGAGCAGCACTTTCATTGTTATGAAGATGCCAGAAAATGGTTCGACTCGTGGTTAGCCTAAAAAGGCATGTGGTTTTTCCGATGTGGAATTCAAAAGTAGTGGCTAGCGATGTCCAATACTTTCAGTGACAGGTTTCTTACTAATTTTTGCAATTAAAACATTACTTTTCATTGAAAAATCAAGATCCTAATAGAATTATATATATATATATATATATATATATATATATATATATATATATATATATATATATATATATATATATATATATATATATATCAGATCAATTACGAACGACTCAATAGTGAGTTCGATCCTTACTGGATACCCCATACTGTCGGCATTGTGTTACATCTAAGCTACGCTTAGAAAATTACTATCTATATAAGATTGGCTTCCATAACTACCTTCTCAACCTGATGTCGCTGTGGTAGATAAGCTAATCTTGCAGACATTCATCCTCTGGAATTGTTTAATCCTTACTGGTGACCAAAAGGGACCTGATTCTGTGCTTAGCTTGCTTGTATAATATATCATTGCTAAAGTATTTCTTTCAATGTCATGTCCCTTCAGGACGTAGACAATCGGAATTTAGCAAAAATTCCTTTTCTTCTTTATCTGAAAATTTTCATTACTTCTTGTGAATAATAGATTAGTGGCTTCCTGTTGCTTACTCCATAGTTATAAATTTAGAATAATCCTTCTCTTAGACTAGTTGCCAACCAAGGCTAAAAATTAGGAAATATTTTGACGTCTTCTTTTTAAATTTCATGTTCGTTCAGGATGTAGGTAATCCTCCATACATTCCTTTTCTTTATTATCTGCTAATTTCTAGGCATTTGTGGGGTGGGGGGTAAGATAGCGGAATAGGTTTCGTTTCCTACTCTTCTTCTTCTGTGTACCGTGACCCTTCATGCCGTAGGTGATCATGGCTCTCCACAATTTCCTATACATTCTAGTTCAGTAAGTTTTGTCTTCTTGTTATCTCTCCTAACCCCTGTCCTGCCAACCACTTACATAAACTCGCTAGGTAGGTCATGCGTTGTTTTCCTCTGTTCCTCTCACCTTTAATTTGTCCTGTGAGTATCAAATTTTCCAAGCCCTCTGTCCTCATTATGTGCCCCAGAAACCTCAACTGTCTCTTTCTGATGTTAAGTATAAGTCGTTCTTGTTTCCATTTTCCCTAAAACTTCGTTGTTGCTCACAAGTTTTATCCATGGCATCCTCAGCATCTTTCTGTAAAACCACGTTTCGGCCGCTTCATGTCTCCTTGTCATCCGTGCGAAGGTTGTCCAGCATTCACTACTATACAGGAGTGCTATGATGTAACAGTTCAGTACTCTTTTCTTAATACTATTTCTTAATACTTTGCTTAGCTTTTGTTTTTCTCTGTCCCTCTTGCCTTCAATTTGTCCTGTGAGTATCAAATTTTCCATACCCTTTTTCCTCATTTACGGTTTTTGTATTCGGAAGAATACTTCTCTTAGACTGCCATTCAAGGCTTCAAAATCCAGTTTACCCCGATATTTAAATCATATCTAGAGGGCGAGAAAACGAATTAGCATCTTTCCCAAGGTTATTAGTGCGAAATTGAATGCAACAGACTAGGTCGGAATTTAAACTCAGCTCTCCGATTCCGCACCGTTAGCCATTACGCTACCTGCACAATATTCACTAAGTATCTCAATACATTCTAAAACGATGCTCGATAACAGATGAGCCAGCCATAGAGCGATGATGAGTGAGGACATTGTTACCAAGTTCGATCTTCACTGGAATTATATTTGAGAAAAGATATGAAATGTCTCGGTCGCCTACTTGGTGGCTAAGATAGTTGCATATTTTTTCAAGAACTTGTGATGGGGAATTGAAACAAAGCAGACGCATCTTTCGACGAGCACATATTTTGATGTAGTTTTTTTTTACTAATGTTCACACAATACAAGGCCCAAGAACCACACAAGGTAGAGGGTCACTACAGTGCTATTGGTAAAAGTGAATCACCTGATTTCTTTTTTACTAAATGTTTTCTTCTCCGATGAAACGAAAGTTGAGCTAAATTCAAAGGATAAGCGATCTAAAATCCGAAGAAGAAGCTTTGAAAGCTCTTTGAATTTAGCAGTAAGTACTGTCAAGCATCCATTCAGTATAATGTTCTGGAGGATGCTTTTCTTTTCATGGAAATGGTTTCTTAAAACCTATTGAAAAGACCCTCAGGAGAGAGCAGTACAAGAGAATTTTAGAGTCTTGTCTGCTCCCTTCTGCTGAAAGGGTACACATCGACCCCCACCAAGCTCATTTTTATGCAGGATAATGCTCCCTGTCAGAAATCAAAATTGATGAAGTAATACTTTGATGAGAAGCAGGTGAGTGTTATGACATGGCCGCCCCAATCTCCTAACCTCAACCCCATAGAAAACTTACGGAGCATTATAAAGTACAGGCTCTTGAGAAAGCAGTTGAGCAACAAAGAGGATTTGATTGTGAATTTCATATCCGAATGGAATTCAATGCTTAGAGATGAAATTTGCCAGAACCTAATCAAGTCAATGCCAAAAAGGGTTGAAAAGGTTATTCAAAATAAAGGAGGATCCATAGATTATTAAATATTTCGAACTATATTACCTATTATAAATAAATTATACCTCTATTATTCTTTATTTAAAGCAGTTCAGTTATGTTTCTATTGATTACTAGTTGCAGGGAATAAGTGAGTTACTTTTTTGCACAAAGTTTTTCCCTAAATCTCATTTATATCCAAGATTATAATTATCAATAGAATACCTTAGGGTGAGTAAACTTTTTTACTAAGTGGTCGGGAAGGGGTCTTTATATTAGTATGATTAAAAATTATTTTGACCCCAAAAAGAATAGGCGAAAAAATTTTTAAGTAAAAAAAATCAGGTGAGTCACTTTTATCGAACATCACTGTATGTGGTGTTTTATCAGCGTAAGAAAGGGCAAGAAGTGAAGTTCTTGGGGCTATGCAGGAAAGTCAACGGCTAACTCTAGACTTGAAGAGGTCAAGATTTAATTAGGGAATAACATTTCAGAGTTCAGTCGGAGAGGTTAGAAGTATAGTGTGGAAGTAGACTTTGGAAGGAACCGGAAACCTAATCCTAAAGAGGTAACAAGGGATAAATGTATTAAACCTTGTTCAAAAGGCTGGGAGTGCGAATGTGAACTGGATGATAGGCGTACCTATCTACTCCTGCTGGGAGAGAAGGAAACGAGTAGTCAGAAACTTTGGGAATAGAGAGTTGAAGTAGACGTCAAAAGGAACTGGAACCCCAATCCTAAACAGGAAACAAGACATAAACCTCTGATCCTATTTAAAAAAAACTGGGAAGAAGTGTGAACCGGACGATAGGCGAACCTATCTAGTCCTAAATTGGAGAATTGTAGGCTTAAGTTTTGATTACTTACAAACATATTTTCCAGATTTACTATCATTCATCATGTCTTCACAATATATATATATATATATATATATATATATATATATATATATATATATATATATGAAGAAATATAGTTTTAAGGTGTGCTATATTTAAGAGATAAAGTGCTCAATATCAGAGAGAGAACGTATGTCAATATAAAAAGTGAACATTGAAGTCAACACTCAGAGGCTCTGAGTGTTGACTTCAATGTTCATATATATATATATATATATATATATATATATATATATATATTGTATATTTAGATAATATGGATGTTTCATAAAACGACATACAAGGTTACAGTTAAGCTTTTTATTTAATTTTTTCTTGTGTTCGAACAAGAGCTTTCTTTTCTGGACAAATGGTGTGTAAGAACTGTCCAAATGTTTTATATTTCCGAGCGTTTTCGGCTATACCTTTAGCCATTATCAAGGATGATTCGACTTTTCAGCTTAATTGAATGTGTGAGTTATGTGTATGTCTCAGTGTGTGGTAGGGATGTTTTAATTTCCGAATATGTTTAGCACATTGTGGCTTTGTTCGTAGTTAATATTGTTAAGTTGGCTTTTACTTTTTTATTATTAAAACTTCCATTATTTTTAGTCTTTTTTTTTGCAGGTGGATGCAGTTAATATATTTGTGTTTTCTACTAGTATGTTCCTAATGGAATCGGGTAAATCTGTGTGTGTGTGTGTGCTTAAATGATAAGACCGTTAAACAAACACTAATCAAAAACGGCTCCCCTAACCACCTTATAGACCACCAAATTAGACTATTTCTCCCCAAAGCAAGTAATAACGATAGCGAACACACAGCCAAAAATCACATACACATTTATTACAAAAACCAAATGCATATTAATTACAAACAAGACGAATCTTCTCTAAGGCATATTATAAAGAAATATACTACTCCAATTGATCCGAATAAAAAAATCAAATTTATTATCTTTTATAAAAAATTTAAGACAGCCAACCTTATCCTCAAAAATAACAACACGCCAACTAAGTCAAAATTACAAAGAACGAACATTATCTATGAGTTCAAATGCCCCTTAAGGAACTGTGTTACTGATCAAACCGGACTTATAAATAATTACATCGGTTACACAACCACATGTTTATCCAGACGTCTTACATTACACCTATCTGATCACAGCTCTATTAGGACCCATTTAAACATATTTTTTTAGCTATGTATAATAATTTTAAGTACAAAACAACTACTTTTGGTCTAATTTTAAAAAATTGCCAGGTTTTAATCTCAAATTTTTGAACTGCAATGCATATATATATATATATATATATATATATATATATATTATCGACACAATCATGATGATAGTATCATTGTGATACTTTTGATAGCTCCACACGATTTTTAATTCAGAGGCGTCCTCGTATTCTGCTTGCTAATCACGACAAGTGCCCTTCTATTTAATACTGGGTGGAAAGGGGATGGTTTCATGCCTTTTCCAAGGGTCATTGTGTGAAAGAGAATGTAAAGAATTCGACAGGGATTCCAACTTGATTTCTCATTATGAGCTGATATCCATTACCTCACCTTGCACATTCGCTGAGATAGATAGATAGATAGATAGATAGATAGATAGATAGATAGATAGATAATGACGAGAAAGAAATAGATAGGCAGATAGATAATGGAGAAAAGAGTAAGATAGATAGATAGATAGATAGATAGATAGATAGATAGATAGATAGATAGATAGATAGATAGATAATGACGAGAAAGAAATAGATAGGCAGATAGATAATGGAGAGAAAGAGTAAGATAGATAGATAGATAGATAGATAGATAGATAGATAGATAGATAGATAGAAGAACTGAAACTCTGAGGACTCATAATGAACAAAGAAAGCTTGGAGAATTTAATATTCACATGACTCATTGAAAGCAAGAGAAGCAGAGAAAATACAGCAAGTCCCCTATTTGAATAAATCGTTAGCCTAATGTATCAAAGTGTCGGGTGGGTCTGATTAAACAGTAACGCGAGACATGAATCTTCATTACTTAACATTTCATTCACTCCAATGTTTCCTCAGTTACTTTCAACCAGTCTATAGTACCAGCCCCGTCGTCGCACCTCTGCCCGGTCCGGTACACGAACCCTACATTCTTTGTCTGTAGTGTAGCGAAAAATTGCTTCAAGACTTCAAGGTGGGATGTTTATATATTCATCTGTTCAACATTCTTGCTCTCATGCTTTCAATACCAGATGTTAGGTCTCATGCTTCTCTGTTCGGTGGCCGGGACCGACCCCAGGTCAATCTCCTGATGTACCCTGAAATTGTGGAGGCCCGTGATCCGTGATCTCTCGTTTTCTGAAAGGATATGATGCATAAAGAGAAAGAGATAAAGAAGGACTGATTGGACTACAATGTGCATGTGTTTTCTTGTGTTAGTGGTCGGCGGCTGTGAGGCGGGAAATGCTTTGTAAAGAAGCAATGGTTGCTTAGTATAATAGAAATTGTAGAGATCCATAATCCCCCCCCTCACGTTTCTGATTGGATACGACACGTAAAGAGAGAGAGAGAGAGAGAGAGAGAGAGAAATGGTTGGGCCGCTGTATCTGGGTGCGTTTTATCGTGTTAGTGGTCAGTACGACGGGAAAGGTGTCCTGTGACAGATGGTCCGGACTTCACGATAAACTGACTAAAAGTGTGCGCCGTCCGGAGCTAGAACGATAAGGGCTGGGAGGTAAGAGAAGCGAAAGATGACAAGGAAAGCAACTTGAATTAAAGTGACGGGCTTGAGCCGGTTCAGCCAACCCGGAAATATCTAAATATAAAACCTGATCGACAGGTTCTAAGCAATAAGCGGGTAAATAAACGTGCTACCATCTTTCTTTCAAAGGGAGAAAGTAAAAAAAAAACAAAAAAAAAACATAGATGTTTGACTGTTGCTATTGTTAAATATAGACAATGTTGAATAAGAACGTCGACCGGTTCAGCTGGATAAAGTATTTGGTGGGAAATGAATTGGCATGAGTGAGATTTAAAGGTCAGAAAGACAAACAAAAAGAGACAGAGAGAAGGACAAGGAGAACAAGGTAGGAATAGTGTGAGAGAGAAAGCATAAGAGTGGGAGTATTTTTTAGCCGGAAAAGAAAAAGAGGAGGAAGAAAAGCTAAAATGAATGGGAGCAAAGAAAAGAAAAAAAAAAAAAAGCTATGTAGATAGATTTCAGAAATGTACTAATGTTCTAGCTGATAAAAAAAAAAAAGATAATGTTACGCCGGTCGTTCAAACAGACAGAGCCTGGTTGCCTTGGGTATCAATATTTGAAAACACCGACTGCAGGTGCCAAATAGAAGTGGTTGCTGAAATGTTCTCCGCCCGAGGGGAAGAGGAATTTTAAAAAAAAGCATGATGCGTAATCATTGGGTCTGATATTGGGAAGAAAGTAGGGACGAGAACTTTTCGGCACAATGGGTAGAACAGGCTAAAAATAGGTAAAGAGGTAGATAGGAACAGACTGAGATAGATAGATAGATAGATAGATAGATAGATAGATAGATAGATAGATAGATAGATAGATATGGACCAAGATAGATAGATAGATAGATAGATAGATAGATAGATAGATAGATAGATAGATAGATAGATGAAGAGATTTGAATAGGTATGAGCATAATGAATAAACATAGATAGATAGATAGATAGATAGATAGATAGATAGATAAACAGACCGACATAGATAGGTAGAAACAGACCCAGATAGATAGATAGATAGATAGATAGATAGATAGATAGATAGATAGATAGATAGATAGATAGATAGATAAACTTAAGATCTTGTAGGAAAGAGGAATGGTGAAAATATACTGAGTGGGTTTTTAAAAAAGTAGTTTTAAATGAGACATTAATGGAAAGAGAAAAGTAAGAAGAATAAAAGCCCGGGAAAGAAGGGTTTAAAGAGAAATAAGTCGAAGGAGAATATGAGAGAGTGAAAGAGAAGGATATTAAGAAAGAGGAAGAAAAACTGATAAAGAGAAAACTCAACGCTCAAAACTAGAAACAATGGCATCAAATGAATGAGAAAAGAGGAAAAAGAAAAAAAAATCAGAGCACTTGCGAGAGAAAAAAATATTCGAAGTCTGTTAAGTGAGAAAGAAAGGAAATGGAGACCAGAAAAGAGGAACGGTGAAAGAAGAGTGGGGTCATTTACGGTCAAGGAAATTTCGTGCAAGAATTATCTAAAATTATTATCAAATTCCTGGCAATGTAATGTCTATGCAAAAGCCGGCCTACGTAATGGTGTATCCGGGTAACGGGAGTTTATTCTCCATTAAAGAAATGATAAAACCAGACGATAGAAAAACTGTCAGATAAGAAAGAAAAGCATAAAAAGATTGTCGCGGCAATACATCTTATCCTTCGTATTTACTTACCATAATTTTTTTTTTGTTTGTTTTGTTTTGTTTTTTGGGCGTTTTTTGAGGGGGTGTTTTTTTTGTTTTTTGTTATTTTTTGTTGTTTTTTCGGGGATTTTGGGGGTTTTGTTTTTGCTTTTTTTTTGTTGTTTTTTTTATTTTTTGTTGTTGTTCTTGTTTTGCAGTTTTCTCCTTCAGGCATTGATAAAAAAAAAATTCGCGTGTGTGACAGAGAGACAGTCATGTAAACAGACAAACAGAATCCGCCCCGTTTGGAAGTATAGGCGTTTTATCAAACTTTTGCAGATTTCTGTCGATATTCCTGAGATGAGGTATTCCAATTCTTCACTCTATTTACAATGTTCGCACTGCTGTCCTCATCTCTGTTGTCATATTCACGACGTTTCAACCGTCGTACGCTCCAGCTTTCTTCGGGTGACTGGAATTGCGAACCCAACCCTTTATTTCGTCCACCGGGGTAGATTGTTCTAGTTCCACGTGTCATGCCTCTTCCGGGCATCACAGTTTCAGTTATTTAACTCGACTCTCCAAGTTTTTGTTTACCTCTGCTGTGACTAAGTATCCAACACGTGCCCCAGTGGATAAAAGTGTTGGTTGAAGTAAACCACTGACCTGACCCAAGGAGTTGTGAGTTCAATACTTGCCCACAGCAGAGATGAACAAAAAACTTGGAGAGTTCAGTTAGAAGAAAAAATAACTGAAACTGAGATACCAGAAAGAGGCATGGCATCTGGAACTAGAACAATTTATCCCGTGGACTAAATAAAGAGTTCGGTTCGAAATTCTAATCACCTGAAAAATGCTGGAGCGTACAGTAGCCGAAATGTCGTGAATACGACAACAAAGGTGAGAACAACAGTCCGGACATTGTAGATAATTTAATTAACTTTTGCATGTTATTTAAAAACCAGAAAATTAATTTTAGATTGTAAAAATTGTATGGAGAAAATAAAGATTTACTGATACAAGTCATACTAATTAATCCATAGATGGGGAAGAAGAGGTGGATTCATACATTTCCCAAATGTCTTTGCGCGTAAGTGAATATATCGAACTAGAGTGGAATCGGAATTCAGTTCTTCGACTTCCAACTTCGAACTGTCATCCATTACCCCACCCACACACCCAAGCTAACACCACTTGGTATTGCCGAGCGGTCAACCATCTTTGTTGTGACCAGGGTCGACATTGCTTCAAAATGATATGACCATAAGCCAGAAGTATAAGAGGAATACTTGAGGTTTCAGTCAGTTTTTTATGTGGATATTCATTTATAAGCTGTATCACGAGTAAGACAGTTTAAATAGCAATGGCTATTTTAGCTGTTTCCTTATAAGGAAACATTCGCTCTTTTCAGTATTGATGGAGTGTTTCCTGCCTAGTCTTCTATTTGAAGTCATATGGAATGTAAACAACTTCATTCTGGCGTTATTTTCTCTTCGACTTCCGTGTGCTATCCATTTCAGTTGTTACAACTGTTGAATGTCTTCAAGGGATGTTGTTTCTGTTGTCTGCTACAGTTCCTTGTTTGTGATTCTGTTAACGCTATCCTAACAGGTTTAAAGAAGGTTGATCTCCGCCAATATCTAAAAAGGTTATTTAATATATATATATATATATATATATATATATATATATATATATATGATACCCTGAAGATTACGTTCAAGCATGAAACCGCCGCTCAGAATTGGTCTCACTACCACACA
Source organism: Acanthosepion pharaonis (assembly GCA_903632075.3). Lineage (NCBI taxonomy): Eukaryota > Metazoa > Mollusca > Cephalopoda > Sepiida > Sepiidae > Acanthosepion > Acanthosepion pharaonis. The sequence goes on along the minus strand of CAHIKZ030000086.1, from coordinate 1,002,989 downwards.
CACGCACACACACACACACATACACTCACACACCCACTCATGCACACACACACACACACACACACACACACACACACACACACACACATATATATATATATATATATATTCACATAGCGTGTCTGAAAATTGAGAACGTTCATTTACACGGTAAAGGCATTTCTAAATTATTAGGTGATAATTCAAGTAAGACGAAAGAGGCTTCTCTGAATGAAAGAGAACAAGAAGACTTTAGAAGGAACTATTATGAAACAGGGAACAAGGGATAAACCTCTACTCCTGTTCGAACGGCCCAATGTGGAGTATAGAACAGACGATAGACTTATATATATATATATATATATATATATATATATATATATATATATATATATATATGATAAAACGGAAAACATTTTTGTGGAATCTGTCTATATTTCTGGGATGAGGTATTATGTACACTATTTACATTATTCGGACTATTGTCCTCATCTTTGTTGCCATATTTATTACAACGTTTCGGCCGTTGGATAAAGGCGTCAAAGAGTGTGAGTTCAATACACGGTTAAGGCAGTGGAGAACTTGGAGAGGGGAATTAACAGGAGATAACTGATAACTGATATCCATTAAACATGTCATGTCGAACTAGAACAGTCTACCCCAGTGAGCGAAATAAAGTGTTCAGTTCGACATTCCAACCACCTGAAGAACGCCGGCGCGTACAACGGCCGAAACGTTGTAATAAATATAGCGACACAAATGAGGAAAATAGTCCAAATAATGTAAATAGTGTATTTTTGGAACTCGTTTCGTGCTTTTTTGCATATTATCATTACTTTTTTAACATTGTCCTGCTATATATAAAAGTATGTAGCCTTTTCTTCCACTTACACACACACACACATATAGATGTATATATTTCCCATATATATATATATATATATATATATATATATATATATATATATAGTCAAACCTAGAGAGCCAGACAAACCTACCACCTAAGCGAATCGTCAGGGAAAGCTGGCTTTCCCTGATGATCCGCTTAGGTGAAACCTTAGTAGGTTTGTCTGGTTCTCTAGGTTTGACTAGGTCTCCTCTACTTTTGTATTGAGCACTTTTTTAGTTAGTTGATTCCTCGTATCGGTTTTTTTTTTCTTTGGACTTTGGACCTGTATGCTGTACGATTATTTTCGACAGACGTTCATGTTCATAGCTCTTTCTTTTTTTAAAACCCTTTTTACCTTCGAAATTGATTTGATCATTTGCAAATCAAGAAACCGAAGGTTTTCCGAGACGAGTGTAGTTACATATATATATATATATATATATATATATATATATTTCAGGAGCATATATATTGTCATCCACAGACTGACTGTTTCGCTGTATCACAGCTCATCAGTGTGGATATATATATATATATATATATATATATATATATATATATATATATATATATATAGTTTTTCTCCCCCACACATATATATACAGCGGCCTGACGATTGTGTCTAGCATGAAACAGCCTGTCGCCTCTGAGTGTTGACTTTAAGGTTCACTTTTATATTTATATTTACATACGTTCTATCATAAATATACCACACCTTAAAACTATATTTCTTAGTACATATATATATATATATGTGGGGGAGAAAAGGCTACATACACTATATATAGGTATATATACATAGTTACTAATATATATATATATATATATATATATATATATATATATATATATATATATATATACATTTTTTGTTTATACGTTCTTTTTATAGATACAAATATTTAAGTAAATGCTCCGTTTATAATAAACAGTATTAAACAACATTTACCGGCCTGAATGTATAAACATAAAAAAAGTGTCGTAAAATAATTGTCGGACATTGTCCATTTCATAATGTGTGACGTCATTTGTTTACATTTGGATACGCCATGTGCAGATATGAACGTACGTGAGATAATCATGGAAGATTGTAGTTTAAAGACAGTAAAATCGACTGTTCCAACCGTACGCTCCTCTGTGGTCCAATCGGTTAAAGGCACGTCAGGCTATACGATGGTTCCGTATAGGGTGCAAGTTCGATTCCTGTTGGAGGACGAATATTTTGTATGAAAATTTATCAGACATTCGGGCCGGTAAATTTTGTTAATACTGTTTATTATAAACAGAGTATTTATATCTGTATTCATAAAAATAATGTACAAACATAAAAATGTCTTAAAATAATTGTCGGACTTTGTTCATTTCAAAATATATACATATGTATATACTAATGTGCTAAAAGTTGTTAATAATGTAGATATATATATATATTGCCTTTCTCCTTTTCTTATATACTGGAGAAAAGGCTACATACATTTATATATATATGTATATGTATATATATATATATATATATATATATATATATATATATATATATATATATATGTATATATATCCGCTACCATTACTCCACCGTGCCCATATATATATAGCCTTGGATGGCAACTGGTCTAGGAGAAGGACAACACTGAATTCAAAACATGCGGAGGGTCGTTTTTGGGACCTTGTGACAGGCAGTGCACCAGGTCTCTGTAATCGTCTCTTTAACAAGTGTGGTTGGTTCTACATAATCAAATCTTCACTACTATAATCAAATATATATGTGCTATATGTCTGGGCTATATGGGATAAAATATATATATATATATAACATACATTTATATATATATATATATATACTATATATATATATATATATATTGTATATATATATATACATACATACATATATACTAATGTGCTTCTGGTTTTTTTTCAACCATCAATTTGTTTGGTATTGAATGTGATCGCGTGTGTTTTCTGTGTGTGTTTGTGTGTGTGTGATGAAGAGGACGAACAGGTCGAGCAGATAATTTTTAGCCCCCTCTCATAATAAAGGCCAAAATCGATTCGTATGCAATTTAATTTTGCAGTTGTTCCTACTGCGATGTAATTAAGTTATTTATTTTTCTATCCAGACCCCGATGGTTTTCTTTTCTTAATCGTAAACGCTCATGTAAGAGTGATACTGATTAAACAAACAAATCTTTCGCATGTTCCTTTTTATTTTGTTACAAAGCATTCATGAAAGACATGGTCTTAAGCGGCCATTCATGACATGAGTTGAATTGGCAAAAGGCACGTCCTCTGATTGACATGATATTGGCTTGGATATATAAGCTGGCATGAGATGACAGAAACTGTGCACCCAGTGAGGATGCAACTCACTATCCGAGGAAATTGGTTTTGTGAAACGAGTTATTAGGTCCAAAAAAATTAGAATGTTTTTTTACTTAAAATTCAGTAGCAAAGAAAGAAAGAAAGAAAGAAAGAAAGAAAGAAAAAGAGATATTTTCTAAAGAAATAAAATTTAAAAAAGAAAAAAATTTAAAGAACTGAAAAAAGAAATTTTTTTAAATTTCTTTCTTTAAATTTTATTTCTTTCTTTAAATATTATTCCTTTTTTAAATTTTATTTCTTTACAAAATCTCTCGCTTTCTTTTCTTTCCAAAGAAAAAAAGAAAGAAAGAAAGAAAGAAAGAAAGAAAAAGAAAACTGGAAAAAATTCTGTGGAGAATGTAACTGACTTGTACAAAGAAAGTCGGAGTTAAAGAGTGAGTGAGTGTGAGATGAAGGGATGTAGGATCATAGTAAGGGTGGACAAACGATCAAGAGAAAGTGAACGAGAGGTAGAAGAAGGAATCCGAGACAGAGAGAGATAGGACGAGAGAGAGAGAGTGAGAGAAAGAGATCAATAGACACGTGGATAAACAAGCGGGTGAAAAACGTAGGCGAAATGGGAAAGTTGAATGGCACGACAGAACGTTGAAGAAATTAGCCGACAATGTGCGGACGGAGGAAAAAGAAGCCAATAAAAGAGGTATTTATTAATTTATTCTTCCTTTTATTCTCCCAACTTAAACTGGCGACTCGGCAAACGAGGTGATAGCAGCAGAGACAGTGAAGATGGTGCTAACGGTGGCCAACGTCCGTAGTTTCTGATTTGCAAGTATAAAAAGTGCGTGTTTATACGCATGCGCAAAGTAATATCTCAACAGTTCGAACTATTCAGTAAATTCAGTAAAAAATAGCAAAAAAAAGTTAAGGCATTTTTCTCTCTCATTTCATCTCGTGTGTGTGTGTGTGTGTGTGTGTGTGTGTGTGTGTGTGTGTGTGTGTGTAAACAATGATTTGATACCGCAAAATTTTATTATTGCCTTAAATTATGAGATATATATCAACATCTTAATACTAAAAAAGCGGGAAGATCTGAGAAACATTTCGGCCAACCCTTCAAGAAAAATCGTTCGCAAAATTATTATTAATTTTTTTTTATAACAGGAACAACTAAAAACAACTTTTGGTGGACCAAATGAGCGAAGAAAACTCGCGCGCGATTAAAATATAAAATTGCAACAATCAAAGTTGGTAAATCAACTAAATTTGTAATGATGAAAAGCCAATTTTGTTCTCGCATTTAATTTATTTACGATATATGAACAAATTCTAATAGATATGAACTGAAACGAAAATGATAGATAGATAGATAGATAGATAGATAGATAGATAGATAGATAGATAGATAGATGATTAAAGACAAAAGGAAAACTTATCTTAACCAGCGCGTTTCGTCCTCTGAGAGATTTTATTAAGACAAATGTAAAGATTTTATTTTATAACAAGGATTTATGCACAAGTGCAAAAAAAATATTGATTTTTCAAAGATTTTAAAATAGATAGATGGATAGATAGATAGAAGGAGGCTGAGATAGATAGATAGATAGATAGATAGATAGATAGATAGATAGATAGATAGATAGATAGATATCATCATCATCATCACTTGTCGACCGCAGTCAGGATCATGAAGCCAATACGAACGATCCTTTTTTTTAACTGTATAGTCTGTGCTACGCCAGGGCTGCATACAGTTTTGAATTCAGAGTTACTTTCTCCTAGACTGGTTGCCAGCCAAGCCTAAAGAACCCAGCCTGTTCTGCTATTCATCCATAGCTGAGGGGGGAGAAGAAAAAGATTTATACCTTCCCTAAGTATATTAGCACATAAGTGAATGTAATGGATCCGGCTCTCCGATTCTTCAATCCACTATCCATTACTCCACCGTACCTCTTTCTCTTTCCCCGCCTCTCTCTCTCCCTCCTCCCCCCTCTCTCTCTCTCTCTGTCTCTCTCTCTCTCTCACACACACACACACACACACACAGAAATTATGACCTGGAAATGGAATGAAAGCTATGATGGCATATAGATTGACCCCATAAAAACTCTGGACGCTGAATTAATAAATACTAAACACTTCAAATACCTCGGCGAGTGAATCAGTTGACATAAATTTAGTATAGGAGAAAAGGAAATTGAACTAAAATTAGGCTTTGATACCAGTAGTTTTGCAAGGAATTATAATATCAAAACATTAACCTGAAAACTCGAGTCATGTTCTTAAATAGCCTTGTCAAATA
>CAHIKZ030000086.1:900000-995000 GCA_903632075.3 Acanthosepion pharaonis | reverse complement strand
CAGGTCATGTGCGTCGGGTTGTGTCGACGTGCATTATGGGCAGATCTATTGTTCTAACGGTTATGTTTGAAATTATTCTAGGGACTAATAGCCTCTAGAAGAATTTTAAAGAATAGACCTACTCATAATGCATCACTGACCAGCATATATAAACAGTCGAGCAAAAACACAGTGTACATGGTCTGATGATTACGTTTGAGAATGAAACAGATTGCTGCCGATCGATTTTGACGTCAATATCGACTTTTATATGTAGGTGGAAACCTATAATCAATGCTAAATTTTTATACATGTAGCGATGTAAAATATTATAATAAAATGATTACAAAATATTCTGCTCTACGTTTTATTAAGCACATTAAATGAGTAAATGCTAAGAACCGTGGATTCTTAATTTGTCTATTTTTTCTTTATTTGTGTATATATATATATATATATATATATATATATATATATATATATATATATATATATATATATATAAAACAAGTATGCATTCATCACCATCATTTGATAAAACACCAGAAGTGTTGAAACAAAATGGCTATTTTTGTAGTGATTTTATAACATATTTGGAATAAATAATTATTATATATATATATATATATATATATATATATATATATATATATATAATGCTGTTCGATAAAAGTAACTCACCTTATCCTTTGAATTTAGCTCAACTTTCTTGCAGTTTCTACGGTGAAATTTTTGTAATAGTGAGCCCATTCAAGTCTCTTGGCTTTGTTGGATTTGCTTATTAGCGGCTTAAACCTTCGTGTATAAGATTTGTAGCCTTGTTCTAACAAGATTTGTAACCTTGTTCTGAGGAACTGTTGAAGAGGCAAGACTAACACCTTGCTCTTCGCTTAGACTGGCTGCAATTTCTTGGCTAGTTATAGTCCTATTCTTCGCAACTTCTCTCTTGATTACCCTGTCAGTTCTATCATCAATCTTTTTCTTTTCTTTTTCTTTCGTCCCCGTGTTTCCTTCCTTGGAGCAGGAGTGGCATCATTATGTGCCCTAAGCACTCGAGAGGCAGTTGATTGCGAGGTTATAGCAATTTCTGCAATTTCTCTCGTAGACTTGTCTGCTTTTGAGAGGGCAATAATAGATGCCTTAAGTGGTTCTGATGCATGTTTGTACCCTTTCATCTGGTTAGTGACTTGAGTGGCTATTTCAAGCTGTTTTTATACAGTATGAGGCTTTCTGGAATATTCTGGAATACTCTAGATTTAATTTAAGCTGTTCTAGAATTCTCTAGAATATTGTTCTGAGTGTATTGTAAAATAGTTTTCAATATTTTGTCAAAAGTTCTTTAAATTTACCAGTTTAATCATTAGAATGCGATATCCGAGTCACTTATTTTGCACAGCGTTTTTTCCTGAATCTCATTTATATCCAAATTTATAATTATCAGGAGGATAACTTAGGGTGAATAAACTTTTTTCCTAACTGGTCGGAAAAGGGGTCTTTATATTAGTAAGATTAAAAATTATTTTAACCCCAAAACGATAGACAAAATATTTTAGTAAAAAATAATCAGGTGAGTCACTTTTAACAGCACTATATATATATATATATATATATATATATATATATATATATATATATATATATATATGGTTGGATTGATGTGAGTTTGCACTTGGAGTAAATTGTTTTAAAATCCAACAGACACTAATAAATATACATATATTTCCTCACTGGTAGCATGACGCAAAGTTTGACACACAATGCAATCTTTAGGTCAGCCCCACAGATTTGCATTGTGCATGAAACACATAGTTTATGGTTCTGTTATATTGCACCAAACACTGTTATATTAACACCATTATATGTATATATATATATATATATATATGTGTGTGTGTGTGTAGCTCTATCTCTGATATTGAGCGCTTTCTAATAATTACCGCGCATATTTATATATAAATAATTATATATATATATATTTATATTTATATACACACACTTTTCAAAAATATATATATATATATATATATATATATATATATATATATATATATATATATATATATATATATATTGGGCACCTCGGCGTGGTGTTATGGTAAGCAAGCTTGTCTTACTAGTTCAGTTACTGCTGAAAAGTGAGTTCGATCCTCACTAGGTGCCCTCTACTTTCGGCCTTGTGCCACACCTAAGCTACGCTTGGAAAATCATTGGGTACCTCGAGGCGGTGTAATGGTTGCCAAGTTGTCTTGCTAGAACAATTACGACTGAGTACTGAGTTCGATCCTCACTGGATGCCCCATACATTCGACTTTGTGCCACATCTAAGCTACGCTTGGAAAATCACTATATATATATATATATATATATTACGTCTGCCATTAATGGGTTAAATCATTTTTTTTCACGATTCCTCTCATCTAATCCTCGTAAATATTTCATGTCTTCTGTCAGTTAAGATCACTAGTTTATTTTAAGAATGGGAAATGGCAGAATAATAATGAATAATAATGATTTTATTTCAACTTCATTTCTTTCATCCCATTCCCACGAGGCCAGAGGTTAACATGTGCTAAGCTGTATGCTCCTTTAGGCAGCTTGGAGTGTTCAAGAAAATGATGTCATTGCTGTAGAATTTTCTGATTGGCCAATTGAAACCACGTGACACAATCAAAGGTATACTTTCGTATGTATTGTAATGTCTATATTTTAACTCGGTGCATCTTTACTTAACATCATGATAAAATCAAAAGTAAACATCGAAAACGCTATAAAATAGACATTGCGGATCTTCATATGTCTGGCTCCGTCTTGGCAGCAGTTACCAAACTGACTTTCCGTACTTCACTAGACCCGCTGGTAATGTTTCATCGCCGAGCTGACCCTAATTTCCTACTAGTCATGATGAATCGTTACTCTCTCTCAGTGACGATTCCTTGCTTTCGACGTCTTTTTGGGCCCATGCTCTCCCAGTACCCCAAGTGGAACACATATATACGATACATAGATAAAGACGCTGGAAAGAACGGTCGGCTTCCTATTCCATTCCAGAAAATACTTGACTGCAGCTGCCCAATTCTCAGCTTCGACCGAGTTCGAAACCGTTTACGCGCCCTTTAAACGATTAGTTATTTTCCACCCTACAACCTCTTTCCCCACAGGCACAATGTCGCAAGCCTCTTGCTACTCTATCGCTATTTCCAGGACAAACGTTCTGACGAGCTACATTCCCTAGTTTCAGCAGTTCAAATACTTACATCAAAAATCCGCCATGATATGCACACAGGGATGAATCATTCTCATTCTCTTCGTATACCATTGATAAAAAAAAGAAGCGCTATTTGGACAGCTTCTTCCCAAGAGCCGTCATGTTCTCAAATACAATCTGACCCTGTTCATTTTTAGAGCAACCGTTGCCTATCGTACATATCTTCATAATCTGCAGTTACTTCATTTTCCGTGTTTTCCAACCATACAAAAAATATCTAAACATACAATAAATATCTAAACATACAATAAAACGAGTCAACATAACCTATGTCAACATAACCTATGTCAACATAACCTGAAAGGAACATCAAAGAAAAATCCACTGCTCCGAAAACGATAGTTAAAATAAAGTCAGGCTACAGTTTGCAGCTACAGATGAAGACAAAGATCCTAGTTTCGGAGAAATGTCTTTACGTCTGATGAAACAAATGTTGTACAGTTTGGTTGTTATGACCAGTGTTATATTTGGAACAAAAAAAAAAGATGGTGGTTTGTAAAATAAAGAAGACCATTCTCCCCGTTAAGCATGGAGACTGCAGCATTACGTTGTAAGGTTGCCGGTGGAATTGATTCATTTCGCAAAATACATGGTTATCAAGATGAACGAAAATTATATGGATATATTGAAGCAATATTTCAATACATCGGTCCTAAAGTTAAAGTTTTGTTGCAAAATAGGGCACAACAGATTGTGGGTCAAGCGAAATAAACTAGTAGTAATAGTAAGATAAGTTGGTTTACAACCAAATAAGATACTGTATAAATGGTAGCATAAGATAGGAATCATCTACGATAGGCTACTTCCAGAGAAACCGACAATTGATTCGAATGAGTACTTCTAATTTGAACGAGTGAAATTAGCAATCGACATAAAGTGTCAAGAGTTATTACAGGGGAAAATATCTCACCTTCGGCTTGGATAACGATAGACCGCCCGTCTCAATGATTAATTTGGGAAATGTTTCGCTTATCTTCCGTATTCACCTCCTTCGATTTACAATTTATTTCTGTCTTTACAGAATAATTTTTTGCTGGAAGGAAAAACACTTTTCTTTAAAACTATGAGGTTGTTATGAAAACAATGTCTGATTTTAGAATCGACTTTTATTCCTGGATTAATGTATTTACACAATGTTTAAATCAGTCAATATAGCAACCCTGGACATCTCTACATTTCCGCCATCGAGTTACAAGGTTATTTATGCCTTTACGATGAAACTAAAGGTTTGGATGCCAGGAAATATTTGAATGTAGTTTTTTCATCTTTGCAATGGAGTGTCTTCTGGCTTAAAAAATTGTCAAAATGTTTTAAAAGGTCATAGTCAGTGAGCGATACATCAGTTGAATATGGTGGATATTGCAAAGTATCGTATCCCAATTCGGTGGGGTTCTGTAATGTCATCCTGGCAACATGTGACCGAAGATTGTTATGAAGTAGAATTGGACCACGTCGATTAACAAGTTTTATTCCTGAATTGATGTATTCAAACAATGTTTAAATCAGTCAATGTAGGAACCCTGAACATCGAGTTACAATGTTTTTTATGCCTTTACAATGAAACTGTAAAAGTTTTGGATGCCAGGAAACATTTGAATGTAGTTTCTTCATCTTTGCAATGGAATGTCTTTTGGCTTAAAAAAATTGTCAAAATGATAAAAAAGGTCATATTCAGTGATCGATATATCAAGGGAATATGGTTGATATTGCAAAGCCTCGTATCCCAAGTCGGTAAGCTTCTGTAGTGTCATCCTGGCAACATGTGACCAAAGATTGTCATGAAGCTACATTGGATCACGTTGATTAACCAATGCCAGTCGCATTTATTTATTTATAGTTATCGTGAAGAAGAATCACTATATTAAAATGTAAATGCTTCAAAGACTTACCATATGTTTGTTATTTGGTCTATTATAGGTGTTGATCAATTGTTGATGATTTTATTACCTTATTACTAAAGTAAAAAGTGATTTTCCGGTTTTGCATAATAACTTCAGACTGCAATTTTTATAATAAATCCAGTACCTTTAATAAAATATATTGAAACTACCTAAATGTAATTCAAGCTTTATTTTGACTTTTAACGTAATCGTTTGTCAAATATTTTTCAAAGCAAATTCGATTTATTGAGGTTTGCATAATAACTTCAGACGGACAGTAAGCCAAGTATTAGGTTGTGAGAAAAATAATGGCCGATTTTAGAATTAATTTTTCATTCTGAATTAATGTATTTAAGCAGTGTTTAAATCACTCAATATAGATATGAATATCTCTATATTTCTGCCATCGAGTTAAAAGGTTTTTATGCTTTTACGATAAAATTCTAAAGTTTTTAGCGCCAAGAAACCAGTTCCAGCATCTTCTCTGCAATGAGATTTTTTTTTTGTCTTAAAAAATATCCAAGATGCTTAGAAAGTGGTAGTCCGTGGGTGAGAGATCAGGGTCATATCGTGGAAAGTGATAAAGTTGCATATGCCAAGTCGGTAAGTTTCTGTCAATGCTATCCTGGCAACATGTGACCGAGCAGCATTGTCATGAAGCTGCATTGGACTTTGTCGATTCACCAGTGCCGTGGTTCCTCTGTATCAAACTTGAGCCGGTGTTTATGCCATTGATCAATGTTTATTGTTACAAAATAAGAAAAAAAAAACGTCATCAGTAGTACGCAGTTATCACTGACGTAAGAACAACTTCAAACTTGATATTTATAAATAAAAACAAAATACAGAAAACTCTTCAAGAAGTCAGGGATCAATTTCACACACATGTATTGAGACAGCCTCCCTTTTCCCTAAAATGATAAAAATCAATATTTTTTCCCAATCTGAAAAATGCCATCGATAGAAGAAAGTATAATTTTGCTTATATGCAAAGATGATTCTCCCCACCAAAAAAAAAAAAAAGTTCTTCCTTATTTTCTACGAGTGGACCAGTCAATTTAATTAGTGCCAGCAGTTCTTTACTGGGAGGTGGGATGAAAGGCTCCGAGATGGTGGAATTATAAAGTGGTTTGAATGATACTGAAATAAAACCGTTCAATAAAGATGTTCAAATTAAAAACAAAAAAACAAAAAAAAACCTTTCCCAGAGGAGCTATGACACAAAGCACCAAGTCGTGAGGAGAGCAGGAGGAGAATGAGGAGAAGGTGGGAGAAGTTGCAGTTTAATTTGTATTCGTTCAGCCGCTGGTTGGGTGCGACTTTTTACCCAAGCAAGTAAAGAAAAATAAGCAATCACCTTTTTCACGCTCGATAAAATGAAATGCATTTTCTCTTCCTCCCTCCGTCACTCTCTCTATCTCTCCCTAATATCTCTCCTGCGCACGCATCTCAATAGACATCACACACACACACACACACACACACACACATATATATATATATATATATATATATATATATATATATATATATATATATATATATATATATATATATATATATATTATACTTATACATACGGAGATGGTCACACAGACCGGTCGATGCGTGATGCCACCTACTCGCGCCGACAGACGTAGGCTTACAAAAAATTTCATCTGGAAGAGAGATCTACACGGGTATCTTTACAGTGATTTCTCACTTTAAAAAGAAAATAAAAAGGAAAAAAAAAGGTAAGTGACTTCGACTTGTTTAGTTCGATTTACGACTTCCATTAAGAAAACAGGTTTCATTTTTATGACTTTCTTCACCTATCCTGTAAACTGTGTTATTCAACCCCCTTAAACAGGATTTTATTACTTTTAATATTTTACTATGCGTTCCATTGTTACTCATAAAACATAGATTCTTTTTATAAGCTAACAGTTGAATAAGATCGATTTTTAAGGATTACAGTTGATAATAATCAATTTTGAATTATTGTTATATATATATATATATATATATATATATATATATATATATATATATATATATATATATATCTTCGGCTGTTTATATATATCAGTGTATAAATATATTTCTTCACATCTAGCGTTCTAGTTATCTCAGAAGGTTGATATTTATCTATCTATTTATCTATCTATCTGTCTGTCGGTCTGCCTATCTATCTATCTATTTATTTATCTACCTATCTATCTATTTCAGACAGGTCGTTTCTATTTATCTGATACTCTTTACATCTATCTATATTAGTCTGTTATAAATCTATTATAATTATCTATCTGGATAGATAGATAGATAGATAGATAGATAGATAGATAGATAGATAGATAGATAAAAAAAGTCTGTTCATATCTATCTATCTTATTATCTATCTACCTCCCTATTTCTGTTCATATCTATCTATCTCAGGCCTCACGGCTTTGGGTAATTGTCGACAAAGCTAGCCTGATTGACCCTTACTATTGAGTAGTGAATTTGATCCCCACTGGGTGCCTCTTACATATATTCGACATTAAATAACCCAATATGTCATAACATTTTACAATCTAACCTAACATCTCTATCACAATCTCTTTACATCTATCTCAGTCTATCTATCTCAGTCTATTTTGTTTTATTTATCAATTTGAATATTTTTTATGCTTATCAACCACTTAATCTTACAGATAATCGTCTATTTATATTAGTCTCTCTCTCTCTCTCTCTTTATATATATATATATATATATATATATATATATATATATATGTGTGTGTGTGTGTGTGTGTGTGTGTGTGTGTAATATTGTAATATTGCAGGTTTTTTCTCTTTATATCCATGTAGATATCCATAGCTTGGTGACGAAAATCTTTTATTTTACACCAGAAATTTGTATTTCAGCATCGTCTCCCTTGTTAATGCCCTTAACTAAATGGCGAATCGAGCATTATACAGTGAAAATTTCCAATTAAAATACAACTACAGATATCTACGTCTCTATTTCTGTCTGTCTGTCTCTCGCAATCATTTTGCATCAATCATTTTACGTATCTATATTAGCCTGTTCATCTCCAGTTATCTCAATCTTCTCACATCTAAGTTACATATATATATATATATATATATATATAGATAGATAGATAGATAGATAGATAGAGAGAGAGAGAGAGAGAGAGATGCATAAGCCTATTTATATCTTTCTCTTTTTATATCTATGTCTGTTCTCTTTCAGTTTGTTTATATCGTTATTCACATTTTTCCATATAAGTCTTTTCTTATAAAATTATATAACTAGTTTATTCAAATCTCTCTCTCTCTCTCTCTCTCTCTCTCTCTGTGTGCGTGTGTGTGTGTGTGTGTGTGTGTGTCTGTTTCATATCTAGTCATGAATCTCTCTCTCTCTCTATCGCTCTCTCTGTCTCTGTCTCTCTCTCTCGGTCTCTGTTTCATATCTAGTTATCAATTTCTCTGTCTGTCTGTCTGTCTGTCTGTCTCTCTCTCTCTCTCTCTCTCTCTCTATATATATATATATATATATATATATATATATATATATAATGTCTAGCTACTCATTTTGCGAGTACATTGTTCTGTTAGGGCGTCTAGCTACAGATACAGTCTAGCTCAGGCACAATTGTGTTTGTTCATCTGCGGTTTATAGTATAATTATGCAGAGCAGACCTTAGTTACAGTTTCTGGGAGATAGTGTATAATCTATCAGCAGCAGCAGTTAGAACAACGCCAGTGCCTTCAAACCATCGGTCACGATGACTTGCGACTACGCGCTATCGCCACTCCATCATTATTTCCATGGTAAATGTTCAGATAAGCCTCGATTCGTCAATTAAACCAGTTCAGACCTTTACAGCTTGGACTCACCATGCTATCATGGAATCGATTCACCCACACTTCCTCCATATTCCAAATACAAGCAGCAATTTCTACTCATACAAACTTAGGGGACAAAACTCTCGAGTGGATGCTTTCGTCCATAATCTTAACCTTTCAAGTCAAGGGTCAATCGCTATCGATCTTTCCTATCTTCAAATTCTTCACGCCTTCCAAAACGTTCTTATAACACGCCTCATATACTAAGCCTCTACCATGAGTTACTCTTAAGCCTTGCTTTGGTTGAACTTCAGTTTTGAAAAACAACTCTAGCTAGACGTCCACTTATGCCAAAAGAAGTGCTCACCTGGGGGAGTTCCTTCATAAAAGTAATAGTCGTTTAGCTGTGAGACACAGACCTGAAAAGCTGCATCTTCCACAGTGTATTCGGCAACTGCTCACGGGCTTGAACACTTGCTCCTTACATCGTCCGTTACAACAATTTCATTTAGTAACCTTCTACCATAAGTAGCTATAAATAAATTTTTAAAAATTCAGGTCGATACATTTCACAAGAAAAAAATGTCAAAAAACCTTTGTTAAGTATACAGGGTGTCCATAAAGTTCGTGTGCCATTTAAAAAAATTATAACTTTATTTGTATTTGCGATAGAAATAATTTGTAAAAAGGATTAGAAAGAAGTAAATCTATATTTTTTAAGGTTTCATTGAAATTTTAATTAAGTCTCCACATGTCCTCCATCATTAGCAATACAAAGGGTAATACGATTTTGCAGTTCATGGAAAAGATTTGCCAACTGATTTACAGTAATGCCTGTAATCACATTAGTTATTTTAGCTATACTTAAAATTAGGTACATTAAACTTTATAACATTTCTTACAGATTATTTCTATCGCAAATACAAATAAAGTTATAAATATTTTAAAGTGCACACGAATTTTATGGACACTCTGTATATAGCAACCTGTATTATTTTTTATTTATTTTTTGTTATCTTACTTATTATAAAACGCAGATTGTGTGTGTGTGTGTGTGTGTGTGTGTGTGTGTGTGTGTGTGTGTGTGTGTGTGTGTGTGTGTGTGTGTGTGTGTACGTACGTACGTTTATATATTGGATCGGATTTCCTACATTTTTCAACCGATTTCAACAAAACTTCACAGGACTACGTAAAATTACCTTGTGGTGGTTCTGACAGCGCCAAAAATTGGAAAAACAATTGTTTTTGCACGAAATCAATTTGAAAACACGATAAAACACGATTCTGTCGCCAGAATGAAAGGGGAACAACTCATATCGAGTTATACTTATTATAAAACCCAGGTTGTTTGTGTGTGTTCGTTTATATATGGGATCGGATTTCCTACATTTTTCAACCGATTTCAATAAAACTTCACTTTTTTTTTTTTGGCAGGTAGTGTTTCTTATTGTCTTGCACACTTTTTTCTTTATTTTTACATTCAGAATGCTTTAAAAATTCCATTTACAAGACAATTGTTTATAATAAAATTCTATTCAATCGATAGACTCATAATGATTGAAAAAAATGTTTTTGTTTGTGTTTGGGTTTGACCAATTCGTAAAAAAAAAAATAACTAAGACATGCGTGTCCGTCAACCTTAAACAATAATCTTTGTCAATTTTATTTTTCAGTCTTTATGATGGTCGATACTTGATCTATCTCTTACTGTTACATCCCCGGGCAATGCCGGGCTCTACTGCTAGTTGTAAATATATGAATGAAGTATGTGCAAAAGTTCCTAGCAAACTTTTTCTTTTCAAAACAGGCGTCTGAATAAACAGTTTGTAACCAGTTTTCAATGTTCAGCATTTAATTTCATTTATGCATACTGAGTAAGAAACACTGAGCAAGAAACACTGAGTGTCGTTCCTTTTTCAAACCGGATATGACAGCAACAGACGAAAAGAAAATGAATGACGAAACTTAATGAAATTATTCATTTGGAAATCAATACGCATTATAAACGCTTTGTGAATTTCAAAAAAAAGTTGAATTTGGCACAATAGTAGATCACAGGAATTTAGAAATAATGACTTGCAAGCTCTTTTCGATTAATATTGGAACTGGTTGGACAAAACTTGTGCCATTCACTTAACAATTGTAAGATATAGCAACCCTGGACATCTATACATTCCCGCTATCGAGTTACAAGGGTAAGCCTTTACGATGAAACTGTAAAAGGTTTGGATGCCAGGAAACATTTGAATGTAGTTTCTCTATTTCATTTTCAAAATGCGAGGAAGATTCACAAAGTGTGACAATGGGTTCCGCATGAATTGTCAGAAGGAAGAATTGAAAAATATCTCATCAGTTGTATTTCACTAATTACCAGACATGAAAAAAAAGATTATCGTTAGAGATAAAAATGGATTTACTGTGATAATCTGAGTCATCAGAAATCATGGTGTTGTAACATAGGAAGAGTTATTGAATGAAAAATAACCAAAATGGAGGTTGGAAATGAAATGGTAATCTTCATAACATCAACAAAATACAATACTCGCCAGCGGCGTGAAGTAGGTAAACCACTGCTAGTGATTGGACTACTTAGACAGCATATTACCCTCACTTACAATAGTGTCCAACATATTTATGAGGATTGGGATATACTCATTAGTGAATAACACACACGCACACACAAGACTATGTAAAAGGGGAACAAATTTTTTCCATAAGGTTTCTGGCAAGGTTTTTCGTTAACCTCGGCACAAACGGTACAGACATTTATGAAATGATCGCAGTATAATCTGTTGTTAAATGGAGCAAGGAATGGCTTGTTAATTTTACGCTTCAAAAACGAAACTGCTCTCTTTTAATCATCTGAAAGAACCCTTTCAACATGACTGATTCTAACCTCCAGGAGAGCGATTCATCGTGCCTTCTTGGACTAATGTTTTCAGCTGACATGAAAAGGAAAGATTATGTTGCACCTACTGCTAAGTCTGCGGCTAAGAAAGTTGGTTCACTATGCCTTGATAGGCATTTTTCTCGCCATATATTTATGTCTATGTTGTTGACCCTGGTAAGCCAAAAAAATTTTTTATAGTTCTCCCGTGGAGTTCTTTAAATCCTCGTCGCCAGTGTTGTAGACACTGGTAAGCAAATTTTGTTTCTTTTATGGTTCTCTCGTGGAGTTCTTTGAATCCACGTCGCCAGTGGCCAGTGTTGTGGACAAATAAAGTTATACATTTTTTAAAGCGCACACGAACTTTATGGACGCCCTGTATATATTAAATATATAAGACTTGTAAATGTCTATAAGCTATATAAGCTAGAGCTTATTTGCTTGCACACTGCAAAATAATTCCAGATATTACTGTCTGGGACAAGGATTTCCATTTAGTATAGACAATTTGTTTGCACAATGTTAAAAGGTAACATATATTAATTACACATTAGATTACATTCTTGATAGAAGACCAATTCTCTTCAGGAAGTTTATTATATGACTTGGATCTCCCCAAGGAGGATATACAGTATATTCATATCTAATCTAAATACTGTTACTACGTCTTTCTGTACATATTGAACGGTATACAAAATATTACTGTTATAATCCAGCTATCACCTTCTTTTTTATGGCCATGTCCCTTCAGGACGTGAGCTCTCTACAACTTCCTATCCTCTGTAGCTCTAAGCAATGTTTATCTTTTTACTACCCACCTCCAGTTCCTGTTCTGTCATCCAGTTACACGTGCTCGTTAAGTAGGTTACTCGATGTTTGCATCTGCCTCTCTTGGTTTCAATACGTCCTGTTGAGTGTCAAATTCTCCAAGTCCCTTTTTCTTTACATTATGTCTACCAGAAATTTTAACTGTCTCTTTCAGATTCTAAGTGAAAGTGACTTTTTTGTTTCAATTCTTCTTAAAACGTTCTCCTTGCTCTGTCCATAGTATTCTCGGCATTCCATATTTCTCTTGTGCCAAGTCTCCTCTTCGTCTATGAGGAAATTGTCCAGCAATATCCACTATTAAGGAGAATTGATACCACGTAGCAGTTCAACATTCTTTATAATTCTTTGTTTCTAATGAAGGTTTCTTGCCTCTTAATAATTTGTCTACTTGTGTGTTTAAATTGAAACACATGGTCCCTCATTATTTCTTTATATATATATACTCGACTCTCCCGTCGAATTCGATGTATGAGGGTCAAGCAGATCAGTTGCTAGGAAACCGACAGCCCGACACGAGATTTGATTATAGTGGTGAAGGGCCGAATACAGAGACCTGGTGCACTACATGCCACAAGGTCCCCAAATTGAATTCAGAGTTGTCCTTCTCATAGACCAGTTGCCATCTGCATAGATGGAAGGAGAAGAAGACGATTCACACCTTTCCTTAGCACGAATGTAATGGATTCGACTGAAATTCGAACTCGGCTCTCCGATTCCTCAATCCAAGCCTATCCATTATTCCACCGTGCCTCCTTATATATATATATATATATATATTATATTCTATATATATATATATATATATATATATATATATATATATATATAAAATATATATATATATATATATATATATATATATTGTATATATATATATATATATATATATATAGATATAAAATAATAGAAGTGTGTGTGTTTTGAGCAATAAAAATATTTTAAAAAATAAAATACACACTGGGTTGTATATTAATATTCTTTGTCTTATTATTTCAATTAGGTTCCTTAACTAGTTTCGGTCAGCATGGCCATCATCAGGAGAAAAAATCCCTGCTTCTTAGTACCAGTAAACTAAAGGACTGAATGACTGTTTCTGAAGAAAGTGAACTTTATCTGTAGTTTTCATATGTTTTTTATTGTTAATTTTGGTTAGTCCTTGTGGTGGTCAAACGGCCTCTTTCAAGTTGTTTTTAAAACAGAGGATGGGAGATTCCTAACTTTAAGTATTCCCTCCTTTGTCATTTTGATAGTTTTATTGGTTGCTGAGAATAGGATATGTGTATTAAATGTATGTTATCTTTTAGTCCCTTGGGAGTGTGTATGATGCAATTGAAAAAAATTGTAAAAATAAGGAAAATGTCCTGTTTAAATTATTTAAGTATAAATTACTGTAACAGAATGAAAGTCAATTTGATAATTCAAACCAGCGTTTCTCAGCCGGTGCGTCTTGACGCAATAATGCGCCCTGAAAGTTAGCCAAGGTTAAAAGAAGAATAATTTATGAATTATTTTTAAATTAAAAAAATCTTTATTTTTAAAATTTAGAGACATCAAGCATATAGCTTCCATTTCTAAATCAATTCTTTGTCATTTGATATTTTAAACTGGATGCAAAATTCCTTAATCTTTAAGAAGGCATCGATAATCCTTTCCTTTTTCCTTCCTCGGGGGATTTAAATCAGTCAATCAATATCGTCTCTCTGAAACATAGCCGATTTTTCATAAATCCCTTCAAATAGAGAACTGTGCCGCTTTAATAAAAATGTAATGTCTTTAAAATAAATGCTTATTTCAGAAGACTGCTTTTAAATTCCTATTTTCAAATTCCATGATTTTATTAGTAAAGTAAAATCCCTGAAAAAGAAGTCCTTCCGGATATGAGGAATTGGTTACAAAGTCCGGGTATGAGAGGTTATATTTAGATTAAAATAAAAGAACTGAAATCAGGTTTAATATTTATTTTCAATGTTTTTACAGTAAACAAAATAAGCTAATGTTGAGTGAAATATAACGGAATTGATTTTAAGGAAAAAGGAAATAAATTGTGTAATGTTAATGAAATTTCATTAAATTAACTATGTCACGTATGCAAAACAAATAATGTAACGATGATTTTTTTAATCGCTGTTGCATGATGATAATATATGCTGTCAATGTTTACGTTAAGGTACGTTTTATGAGCAGATATGATTGTTCGGAAAAGATCGTCGAAGATTTGTTGTTTATAAACTATAATTCAAACTTTGCTAACCAGACGTTTTCTCTGTAGTTGAGTGGTATAGCACGTCAGATAATTGACGGTACCGTATAAGAAACAGGTTCGATTCCGTTGGAGAACGCATTATTTCTACGAAATTTCTCGAACATTCAACCCGGTAAATGTAATTGATATTGTTTATTTAGAAAAACAGAGCATTTACTTAAATAAGTTGTATCTATTAAAATAACGTATAAACATAAAATATATTAAACATAAGATATGCAGATGACATAGTGTTGATAGCAAGAACTCTTAAAGAAGGTAATGAAGGAAATAGAGAAGAAAGGACTAAACATCAACTGCAAGAAGACAGAATGCATGGTTGTTATCAAAAGGAAGTGCCCAACATGCAATTGCAAATTGAAGATACCAAAATCAAACAACTACAAAAATATCTTGGAAGAATTGAATATCTTGGATGTTTCTTAATAGAGGACGGAAAGTGCGACACTGAGATCCGTAGACGTCTTGGGATAGCCAAAGATGCATCCCAAAAGCTAATGTCATTCTCAACTTTTTCCGCGTTTGTTTTGGGGTTTTTTCTTGAAATTTTTTAAACGAAAGCCACTTTTTAAGTGCGTCATAGCTAAATGCTGGCTTTCTTTCCATAAAACTGACAACTTTTTCAATAGCTTTTTCAATTTCAGTCCAGGTTTCATCACAATCATGTTTTTTTTTATTTCGTTGATCATTGCGACAATGTGAACGCTGGAGAAAAGTTTCTTTGGAAGATTTTATATCATACAATGTTGACTTTCCTATGTTGAACTCAGCCATTAGTTACAATGAACTTTGACCGGCGTATATACTGTTTAAAATTTCCACTTTTTGCGATAACTCCAAAGTTGTCCTTTTCCTCTTATTCATACCATCTTTTGCACCAATACAAGCCATTAGGGTGAGATAAGCATAAGTAATCATCTAAAGTAAATTTCCTGAAAAACAGAAATTTTAAATCAGTTACATATCACTCAAATAGTTCAAATATATGCACCAAAATCATCCCCGGATATGCAGGATTTCGGATATGAGGCACTCCGGATATAAGGGATTCCGGATATGCGGGATTTCGGATATGAGGGATTCCGGATATGAGGGATTCTACTGCCTAACACCCCATTTTTATTGTAAAATATATATAAAAATTTAACTATTCAAAGTTTTTTGCTTTTTTTTTTTTTGATTATTTCACCAAAATCAAAGCAATAAAGCCACTAAGACGCAAGAGGTTACTGAGTGTGAAAGAATATGAGAAAAAATATTATTAAGGATAGAGAACAAAAAACAACGCCGGGGATTATGAAGGCAGAAGATAACGTTTGATGACAATTTAACCAAAAGGTCACCAAAAATTGAAATTTTTTAATTGCTAGTTGGTTGTTAAGAACATGTAAAGCAAAATCCGAAATAACAAATGATAGTTGAAATTCCTACCATCTTTAAAAGTTATATCCCTTCAGCACGTAAGCGATTATGGCTCTCTACAAATTCTTTTCCTTTAATATCTGTAAATTGCTCTGACTTCTTAGGAAAGATAGTGGAGTAGTTTCCCAATGCCCTTTCCACGGTTCAGATTTTAAAGTTTTCTTTCTTTTAGACTGGTAAAGGCTAGTGAGCCTAGTCTACCCTGCTATTTAACACATAGCTCGAGAGGGAAGAGATATATCCATGCCTTTCCCAAGTCGAGGCCAAAAAAGAACTCGTCTCTTTGATTTCACTTTCCGTTCCGATAAACGTTACCCTCCTCCTACATTTCCCTATAAAATTAGGGATGAGAATAAAGAAAAACCTTCGACCTGAAAAGCGACTACCGTAGTTTTAATGTAAATTAAATTGTAACGTAAATTAAATTATTCGACTTAGATTATTTACATTATTCGGACTGTTATCCTCATCCTCATTGCCATATTCACAATGTTTCGGCCGTTGTACCCTCCGGCCTTCAATAGTTGTCTATATTTCTGAGATGAGGTATTATGATTACTTGCATTATTTACATTATTCGGACTGTTAACATCATCTTCATTGCCATATTCAAAAGGTTTCGGTCGTTGTACACTCCGGCTTTCAATATCTGTCTATTTCTCTGAGATTAAGTACTATGATTACTCGTATTATTTGCATCATTCGGACTGTTATCCTCATCTTCATTACCATATTCACAACGTTTCGACCGTTGTACGCTCCGGTCTTCAATATCTGTCTATATCTCTGAAATGAGGTATTATGATTAATTACATTATTAAGATTACTCGGACTGTTATCCTCATTTTCATTGCCATATTCACAACGTTTCGGTCGTTGTACACTCCGGCCTTCTTCAGTTGATTAGAATTTCGAACCGAACCCTCCGTCCACCGGGGTAGATTGTTGTAGTTTCACATATCATGCCTCTTCTGGATGTCTAAGTTATTTTCTCTCCAAGGTTAGGTTCACTATTGCTGTAGCCTGGTATTGAACTCACAACTCTTTGGATCTAAATTATTTAAACGTTTCTCAGCTGTATTTTGGTACAGTTGCAGGTCTTTTAGTCTACCAATTTTTAGTCTACGTATTCTACTTACATTTATATCTTGGTCAACCGATGAACATTCCAGCTTCCCGATTTCCCATTCCGAGCCGATATCCATCACACCACAATACGAAAGTTCTCAATCCAACCACGAAGAATAACCTAGAATGACTCCGCGTGTTGATCTCTTAGTTCGACCCACTTGGTGCATCATTTCTCAAGTTTCTTTAACTGTTCCAAAAGCAAATTCTGATCTTTCGATGAAATACAGATTTTAAGAAGTGGGTTGGGCCTAGAACTTGTTAAATATGAATAAAGTGCCGCTGCCGACACTTGAGTTTGAACATAGATCACCAGTGAGCAAACACAGGCGATCCCATTATTGAATTAAGTGGATCACGTGACCATAGAGGAAACGCGTATATGTAGAAAGTAGCTGACGTCTAATTGATCGCTATTTCTCCTCTATCCTCTATTACTATCCGAATCGTTATTTCTAGTCTATCCTCTATTACTATTCGGATCTCTATTTCTAGTCTAATCTCTATAGTATACGGATCTCTATATCTATGCTATCCTCTATTACTATACGAACCGCTATTTTCTACTCTATACACTATAATATATCTCTATTTAGATTAATATACGGGTTACTATTCGAGTGAGTATTATCGAGCAAGTACTATTAGTGCGAGAGATATTCAAAGGCATCTGACACCAGTATTGTTCAACGGCGTTACTATAGTTGTTTCTGCGATTACAAAGTCTCTACTACAACAAGCATTACGAAAGTTACAACGAGTATTCGTTGACACCACAAAACATCTCAAAAGAATTTTTCAACACCTCTTAGCTTAATCCGACAAAATGGGAAGATTGTTTGCGTTGGTCTTCCAAATAGAAACGGTTTGTCCTGAAAATCATTTAAAGTTTTGGTGCCTAGGTTTCGACACCCGCTCACTAGTGGGAAATCAACTACTTCAGCCATTAAGCAGGTGCGTCATAACAATGATGAGATTAAATGAAGTCCCGATAATAATTTAAGTATGTACTTTTAAAGATCTAAATGCCAATTAAGAGTAAACTGTTTATTTTCGAATTTCTTCCTTCGATGTTTTTCAAACTTGACAAATGAATTTATGATATCAGATATCACCATTAAAAGTAATTTTTCTTTTCATGGAGCTGACCTGTTTCTCACCTTACAAGTTTTTGTCACTCGTTGTAGAAAGATTAATTATCTTTTATTAAAAGTTTTTTTTATTCTTGAAAAAGCAGTCAATTTTGCGTACACGGAAACCTTAAAATAAAGGACAAATCGTCTGGGTGAGATGTTGTGAAAAGATCAGAAGGAAGTTACTCTTAAATATTCATATACTGCCAGATAATAATGTTAAATATTCATGTGGAGCCAGAAATTAATTTAAATATTTATATATTACCAGCAATTAATCTTAAATATTTATGTGGAGCCAGAAATTAATTTAAATATTTATATATTACCAGCAATTAATCTTAAATATTTATGTGGAGCCAGAAATTAATTTTAAATATTTACATATTACCAGCAGTTAATCCTTAAATATTTATGTGGAGCCAGAAATTAATTTTAAATATTTAAGTATTGCCAGAAATTAATCGTAAAGATTTGTGCATTAACAAAATTTAATTTTAAATACTTTTGAATTGCCAGATATAAATTTTAAATATTTATGTAGTACCAGAAATTAATATTAAATATATTTTTCGATATTTCTGAGATGAGGTATTATGTACACTATTTACATTATTCGGACTATCGTCCTCATCTTTGTCGCCATATTTATTACAACGTTTCGGCCCTTCAGTATCTGTCTATATTTCTGAGATGAGGTATTATGTACACTATTTACATTATTCGGACTATTGTCCTCATCTTTGTCGCCATATTTATTACAACGTTTCGGCCCTTCAGTATCTGTCTATATTTCTGAGATGAGGTATTATGTACACTATTTACATTATTCGGACTATTGTCCTCATCTTTGTCACCATATTTATTACAACGTTTCGGCCTTTCAGTATCTGTCTATATTTCTGAGATTAGGTATTATGTACACTATTTACATTATTCGGACTATTGTCCTCATCTTTGTCGCCATATTTATTACAACGTTTCGGCCTTTCAGTATCTGTCTATATTTCTGAGATGAGGTATTATGTACACTATTTACATTATTCGGACTATTGTCCTCATCTTTGTCACCATATTTATTACAACGTTTCGGCCTTTCAGTATCTGTCTATATTTCTGAGATTAGGTATTATGTACACTATTTACATTATTCGGACTATTGTCCTCATCTTTGTCACCATATTTATTACAACGTTTCGGCCTTTCAGTATCTGTCTATATTTCTGAGATGAGGTATTATGTACACTATTTACATTATTCGGACTATTGTCCTCATCTTTGTCACCATATTTATTACAACGTTTCGGCCTTTCAATATCTGTCTATATTTCTGAGATTAGGTATTATGTACACTATTTACATTATTCGGACTATTGTCCTCATCTTTGTCGCCATATTTATTACAACGTTTCGGCCGTTGTACGCTCCAGCCTTCTTCAGGTGGTTGGAATGTCAAACTGAACCTTTTATTTCGCTCACTGAGGTAGACTGTTCTAGTTCCACGTGCCATGTTTAACGGATGCAAGTGGTTCAGGCAATGGATAACATGGAGAGGGAAATTAACAGGAGATAACTGATAACTGACATCCATTAAGCCGGAAGAAGTGATTGCTGTGGGCTATAGCAGCGGCGCATGGAGGAGATAAATACGGTTTAACTTGGTATTTCATTGCTGGAATGAAAGCATCGATGTCGGATTTCACCCAAGAGGAAACCTCAGACTCGCATTTATGAACATCATGCCAAGGGACGTCACGAAGGAAGTCATGGAACGAGTCCCAATCCGCACAAAATTCTGTTTGTAGAAGGCTCTTGACTTGTAGGGGAGCAGAAAGAGATGTTTACAGACACTACTACATGATCAGAGTTGCCAAGAGGGCAGAACTGCATTGTATGACATTAGCCAGAGATAGAGGTAAAAAAAGAGATCTAGAAGAGAAGTGTGTCCGTCAGGGTTACCAGGGAAATGCGTGGGGAAGTCCACCACTTGCGTGAGAAATTGAATGATTGAGAAATTCAGCGTTTGGATGCCAGCGAGGTCAGTGACAGATTGTTTAAGCCACCTGACATAGTCACCGACGCAAATATATTTGTAAACGACTGTAGGGAGATGGTCTTGTCTATATTATCAAAAATACTGTCTAGCATGCAACACTCTTGAGAGGAAGGGGAACAGTAGAGAGATATCTGACTGAGTTTAGTAGAGAGAGACGGAGACACAGGTAAGAATAGTCTGAAGATTCAAGAGAGATGCTCGCGGAGATGTTCGTGGACATAAACTCCCAGGCCATGCATGTATACATTAGAATCCTTCCTAAAGAAAGGAAGATAGCCAGGAATCGAGACATCAGAGGAAGGGATTGAAGAGTTAAGATTAGTTTCGCAGAGAGCTAGGATGTCCGGACACTTTTCGAAGAGGAACAATTCCACAATGCAGAAGTTGATACGAATACCATGAATTTTGGAGAAAGAAAGATTGAGGGGTTTAGGTGTTTTTTGTTGAGCTGGTTTAGTTTTATATCTTTGGTTGCTTATAGTCATGGTGTGTTATTTTAGTAAAGAAAGGCCTAGGGTAGCAGTGGCAGAGATGTCACAAAGGAAGTCATGGAACGAATCCCAATCAGCTTGTTGATAACAGTAAGATATTCTGTTGCACTCATTACAAGCAGAGACAAAGAGAAGTCTGTTGCAATCAGACATGTCGCTCTGGTACAGCTGGAAGAAGTGATTCTTATAGGCTATAGCAGTCGAGCATGTAGGTAAGAATCAAGGAGATGAATGTGGTTTCACTTGGTATTTCTGTACTGGAATCAAAGCTTCGATGCCGGCTTTCACACAGGAGAACTCAGAGTCAAATTTTTGGACAGGATGATTAAAAACTGAATTCCAAGAGACGTCACAAAGGAAGTCATGGCACGAATACCGATCAGTTCGTCGATAAAAGATATCCTGTTGGTAGGAGGTTCTTGGCTGGTGGGGGAGCGGAAATAAATGTTTACAGACACCACTGCATGATCAGAGTTGCCAAGAGGGCAGAACTGCAGAGTACGACATTAGTCAGGGATAGAGGTAAAGAAGAGATCAAGAAGAGAAGCGTGTCTAGCAGGATTACTGGGGAAAATGCATGGTGATGTCCACCACTTGCATAAGAAGATCAGAGTTTAGATGCTAACGAGGTCAACACAGTGATTAATCCACCTGTCATTGTGAGCATTAAAGTCACCAAACACTAATATAGTTAAAACTGGTGTATAGAGATTAACACAGAATTACACTATGCAGCGATGAGGATGTTGTCAACCCAAATAACTGTAATCAGTATTTTTTTTTTTAAGAGTAGAAGAGAAAGTTTCATGATAAACAATTCTGCATATTTGCAAGTAACCTTTAGTAACAAACTAAGACTTTTATTGTTTGTTGCCATTTTTTATTTCTGTGGCCTATGGCGGGCAAGCATGCAGGTGTGAATCAAGGAGATGTGTGCGGGTTAATATATATATATATATACTAACTTAAAAGCCGCCCTATTGGGCATTTAAGCAAGGGAGGAGCAGAAGCGGTAGGCAACAATAGACTATAAAAGAACACAAAATTAGTCGCTGCACTTAAATTTTGGATTAATATTTAAGCATACCTTTTAAAAGTTCTACGATAATTCTTCTGTCGCCACTTAATTTAAAGACAGTTTGATGCATGTAGTTCCTTACCTTCCGTACAAACAATTATTTTTATTTCATGTGTGACTTTCGCTGGATTTCGCAATTAATTTCGATTATTCCCAAATTTATTTGAAAGTTATAAAAACTGTTATCATACAAAAAATCGCCGAAAACAATCGCGGTAATTAAAATTTTAGAATCCAAAATTTAAGGATTTCGGGTTCAGATCCGGCGCGAAATGTTTTTAATTTGCTCACGGAGTCTCGGCCTGATTCCAAAATGGTATGATATGTTGGGCTACGGCCTCTAGGAGTAAAGTTGAAGTGTAGCATAGTGACACATTGACATTTGCATTTTATATATATATAAATACATATATATTGTAAAGCATTAAAGAGGAAAGCTAAATAACTGGTGACTATTAATCAGTTTGTGGGAGATCGAAAAGATTCAACAAGGATAGGGTACATTGATCATACTTTGAGTTTGAATTTATATTCCTGAATACCAAAAATAATTGTGGCTGTTTTAAGTAATAAAGGAGAAAATACAAAATAATTTTTATAATGCCTATTATTTTTGAAAATTTGCTATATTTAAAATAATATAATTTGAGGAAAGTCTACACCCAATTTATTAAAAATTGCCCCTTTTTTTTTGTTTTTTGTTTTTTTTTGTTTGTTTGTTTTTTGGGGTTTTTTGTTTTGTTTTGTTTTGTTTTTGTTTTTTGTTTTTTTTTTTTTTTTTTTTTTTTTTTTGATAGGCTGGTACAAATTATCATATTTCACAGTTAACCAATAATCATTTTTAATTAAAAAAAAAAAATGGATATCATAAATTTGGTTAATCGGCCAAGCCAGTCTCCGGACTTTAATATTATAGAAAGTTAATGGAATGTACTAAAGAGGAAAATGGAAGATAAATAACCAACTTTGGGAGATCACAAAGACTGACATGGCAATTATTGATCATTCTTTGATTTTGACTTTATATTTTCCATTACTAAAAATAAATTTTGGTTGAACTTTTAATTAGTAAAGAGATGGATACTTAGCATTTAGTAATTTATAATTATAATGTACGATTTCTGGAAAACTTTGTTAGAAGTAGATAATTCCGCCCGGTTCACCCTCCTTCACCATCTTTTGGATAGGAGTAGAGGTTTATCCCTTTTTCCCTCTTTAGAATTGGCTTTCCAGTTCTTTCTCCTACGGTATTCTCGTTCTCTCTTACTCCCAGAAAAATTCTTGCGTCTTAGTGGCATTTTTATGCTTGTAGGTGTTAGAGAAGCAAAATCAGGCGAGAAGTGCGAGAAAATACACTTTTACAGTATAACTTGCTGTTACATCTAGCTAATTAAACAATAAAACAATGAGACCTATTTGCCAATCTATTAGAACGCTGAAATTCATTCGGACGAGGTACCAAAAGAGAAGGTCATTAGAATAACTGCCATGAAAATATTTCTTGAAAAGACAGAGGGAAGCCATGTCATGGCGGTGGAAATTGACTATTTTTGTTTTGTTTTTTATTGGTGTTTTCGGAAGAAAAAAAAGGTGTGATTTAGCATTATTGAATATATTTTTAGCCTAAACTGTTTGAAAGGAAAATAAGATTTCTTTCAAATACTTTAGTTAAGTTTTATTTATTTATTATTCATCATCCTTTATTGTTTTGTTTTTTTATGGGAGCGAGGCTTTTCCTCTTTTTCCCGACGGAAATAGGTCGATGCTGAGAACTTGTATAAAAAATGATTCGTGATTTCATTTCTTTACTTAGATATTTATTTATTTATCAATGGATAGCCCAAAAAGTCACAAACATCAGTTAATTTGATACCAGGCAAAAAACAGACACGTTGATTTAAACCTTCTACATACATACATCTATATATATATATATATATATATATATATATATATATATATATATATATATATATATATATATTACACTGGATGTCGGAGTAAACAGATCGTCAACAATGTGCCAATATATTGCTATACTTTTAAAAATAATAATAATAATAATAGTAACGTCTAAAATTATTATCAATTATATGAGAATATAATTGAAAATAATTTTATCAATTATAAAATTGATCAAAATTTTATCAAAGGGGAATAAAACTAAAATCCAAATGTACAAAGCTGTCTTTTTGTCAACTTTTTGTATGGCTCTGAAACTTGGACACCTTATAGATAGCACATTAAACGATTAAATGTCTCCCATAAAGACTGTCTCCGTACAATCTTTGGCCTAACATTTGATTATCGAGAGTCAAATGCCGACCTTTTTGTGAAATGCAAAATTAGTACCATGGAGACGTTCATAATGCAATCACAACTACATTGGGCCGGCCATGTGTCAAGGATGAGTGATGATCACATGCCAAAAGTTCTTTTCTACAGTGAACTCCATTGTGGTCATAGAAATGTTGGTGGATCTTGGCTCAGTTATAAACTGAAAAGCTACCTTTCTTGCATCAACATTCCATTCAAGAACTTTGAAGAGGTAGCCATGAATATATCAGTGTATCATTCTATCTGCCATTCAGGAATAATGCACCTTCAAGAAGTAAGCATCAGTCGACTACATGAAACACGAAAGCAAAATAAGACATCGAACAGTGTTCCTTCTGCATTTGAATATAATACATTCTCTTGTACTGTTTGTGGTCTTTTGTGCAATTCTCGAGCCGATCTCAAAAGTCAGGCCAGTCATACACAAACATTACAGAATGTAGCGCAATTTTCATACCAGTTTAGGCTTACGTTGTCGAAGCACCGAAGTTAAGCAACTTCGTGTTTGGTCAGTACCTAGATGGGTGACCGCTTGGAAATACCAGGTGCCGTAAGCTTGGCTGTGCGGGTGATAATAGCGCGGAACTGTTAATCGGAGAGTAGAGTCCCCCCCGTATGATCACCGAAGTTAAGCAACGTCCAGCCTGTTCAGTACGTAGATGGGTAACTGCTTGGAAATACCAGGTGCTGTAAGCTTGGCTGTGCGGGTCGTATAATGGCTCGGAATTGTTAATCAGTGATCCGGAGATCCAATTCCCGTTGGGTTCACTTATATACCGTTGGGAAAGGCATGAATCCCCTCCAGATATAGGTTAATTAGTAAGACTTGTATCACTAAATCATTATTATTTTAAAAAAGAAATTCCTTCAATCTAAAAATATTTTTGGCTTTAAATAACCTGCAAAAGGTTGATAAACCGTAAAAAACGAATCAATAACTGTTCTGATCAGTACCTAGATGGGTTTTTGTTTTGTTTTGTTTTACGGCCTATCAACGTCAAGGAGTTATTTAATGCCGACAAAATTTTTATTGCTGGTAATATTTTTTCCAAAAATGTATTGCTGGTAATAGTTTTTTTTCCTTCAAAAATGTATTGCTGGTAATATTTTTTCATAAAAAAATTAATTGCTGGGGGTTAAATATTTGCCCTCAGTTGGGACCCTAACAGATGCTACCATTCCGGGTGAGGGTGGCCCTGGGAACACCAGCAATTAAAAGGTGGTTCCACGCTCCTCAAAACCCGACCAGAGGCCTTGCTGCTGGACGTAGTTTATCGTCTTACCCAGGACAACCCAGATGGGTAACCGCTTGTAAATACCAGATGCTGTAAGCTTGGCTGTGCGGTTCGTGTAATGGATAATGGCTCGGAATTGTTAATCGGAGAACTATATCATTTTATCTTGACGTCTTCATCACATGGAAGAGCAGTCAGAATAAAATCACTTTATAATTCAATTCACGTTCAGCAGAAAAACAGCAGGCAATTCCGACAGTGAAGATTTGTTCAATTTTTCCAGTATTGGATGGTTATAGGCATTCAGGATTCATTATTTAACAACATAAGATATGCACAGTTGATAGTAGACATGGAAAGGAAACTACAGGAAATCCTACAGAAGAAGGTAGTAAAGGAAAGCGAGAAGAAAGGACTAAGCACCAATTACAAGATACAATGTGTAGTTATCAGCAAAAGAGAATTTCCCATGCGAATTACAAACTGGGGATGGCAAAATCAAGCATTTACAAAAATGTGAATGTCTTGGAAGTGTTTTAACAGAGAACCGAAAGTGTGACACTGAAATCCAAACGCACATTAGATCAGTGAAAGATGCCTTCCAAAATCTAAGCAAAATATTAAGAAACAAAAAAATCACGTTGGAAACAAAGAAAATAGTACTGAACTGTAATGTACTATCAGTCCTCCTATACGGCAGTGAATGCTGGACAATCTCTTCACAGATGAAGAAAAGACTTGAAGCAACAGAAACAAAGAGTACTTAATTGTTATGTAATATCATTCCACCTGTATGGCACTGAATGCTGGACAATCTCCTCACAGATGAAGAAAAGACTTGATGCAACATACTAGTAGAAAACACAAATATATTAAGTGCATCCACCTGCGAAAAAAGAGTAAAAATAATAGAAGCTTTAATAATAAAAAAGAAAAAAAAAACAACTCTTAACAATATTAACTACGAACAAGGCCACAATGTGCTAACCGTATTCGGAAATTAAAAACATCCCTACAACACATTAAGACATACACAGAAAGCACACACTCAATTAAGCTGAAAAATCGAATCATCCTTGATAATGGCTAAAGGTATAGCCGAAAGCGCTCGGAAATATAAAACATTTGGACAGTTCTTACACACCATTTGTCCAGAAAAGAAAGCTCTTGTTCGAACACAAGAAAAATTAAATAAAAACCTTAACCATAGTACCTTGTCTGTCGTTTTTAATGAAACATGCATAAAGGAATGATTGCTGCCTAAATATACACCTATATATATATATATATATATATATATATATATATATATATATATATATATATATGCTGTACCTCTAATTTCATCAGTTCTAAAAATGAGACCAAAAATCATGACCAACTTTTCATATTTATCATTCCAACATACTTTCTAACAAAGTCAAATATGACCCCCTATCTTCACACCGTTTTGGAGTATCCACTAAACTGCACTTCATGACCTCAATGACACACAGTTTGTTTTTCTTCGATTTTGATTTTTACCAATGCGAACATACACAACTTCTTAAACAAGAGCCGATAAAGCTGATAAAGATTAGGTGTCTCGAAGCGGACATAGGCCGATCAAATTAACACTGATTTACTCCAGCTGTTTGGCCAGCATATTTCATTTTGACTCCGGTGACTATAGTTTAGAAAATTCTCACTAACACTCACGATTGGCACAGTAAGTCGTTCTACTCATTTTACAGACTTTTCCTTCTCGGAAATCTACACTGACATATATATATATATATATATATATATATATATATATATATATATATATATATAATTATTTATTTAAAAATATGATTCCAACACGCTACATAAGAGGTCTCATATTTCAAAACAAGAGCCGAAAACTTCAATATAATTATTTGAATTAAATTGAGTTAAAGTAAGCTCTGTTCCATCTTCAAGCGAAATTTTTTTGGGAATAACTTATTTCTGAAATGTGTTTTAATAGCATATTCATAATTGAAATCAAAATTTCCATGGTAACAGCCAGGGCGATTGTTTAAGTTGGGAGGGGTGTGCGTTTTAATAATTTGTATCAGTATAGAGTTACATTCATAGATGTCAAGTCAGGGTAAGGTGGGGGTGTCTAAATTTAAAACGGAAGATGTTTTCGCCTAGTCTGGTTTACGTGTCTATGGAGATTTTTTTATTTTATTTCTTTATGAAAGGTTTTTGTGTATATAAAAACTGTCGTAATATTTGTTTTTTGACGACTTTATAAAGGGTTATATTTTTTGTAGGGTATTTAAACTATTTATTAGGGCTATGGATTATAAAAATTATTTTATTGTATGTTTGTTTTTAAGCTAATTATTCAATGCAAAGATTTGATGATGTCGGCAAAAAACCGTTAACTCATGTCTGTTGTTTAATAGATTTTTATTATTTAGAAACTTAATAATGTGTAGTTTTTCATGTAGGCATAAAGGGCATGGGTCATCCCAAGTTTTACAAGTTCTAGTCCTGTTTATAATTTTCTATTTTACTTTAGGTGTCCTATTTATTTCCTTCAAATGCCAAAAATATTTAGATAGAGAAGTCTGATTTCTTTTATTTATATTGTTGAAAGAGCACTTATGCTGCCTCCATCTGGCTTTAAATTCATTCTTCGTAGACCCAATGTATATCATATTAGTATTAGGACTCTCAATGGATGAGATAGTACATTGGTATAACACAGATTTGACGCAGCATTTATTTTCTAATGGGCAGTCTTCTGGGTTTCTACAATCACACAATTTTTCACTGTTATTGTCTAATTTAAGTGTAGGGTTTTTATTAATACTATTCAGGCATGGAGGTTTGTTCAGGATTTTATTATTGTGTTTTTTTTTTATTATACTTTCTAGATTTTCAGTGCAGCTGTAACTCAATTTTAGGGTGTTCTTATTAAATATATTACTAAGCCTACTATTGGTAGGGAAGTGTTTTTCAATTAAAGCGAGGAATTTCTGTCTTAGTTTAATACTAATCATTTGGTTGAACGGAGAGGTATACCAAATGATTTTTCTTTTCCTGTTTTTTTTCCTCTAGTTAGTGAATTGTTTCTATAGTTAATGTTTTCATTCTTGTAACCACTATTTTTTAGGGCAGCGTTATAAAAGCTATTGTGTTGTTGGAATATTTCTTTGTTAGCGGAGTTAATGCTGATTCTATTTTCTATTGATGAGGCTATATGTTTAATCATGGATGGAGGGTGGTTTGACTTCGGGTGCATATATAGGTTTTCTATAAGGTTGGTATGTGTTGTTTGTTAAATCTAGAGTTACGTCGAGGAAGTTTACCCTTTTCAATTTAGTACAAACTGTTATCTTTAAGTTTAGATTTTTAAATTCACTAAATATAATTTTCTAATTTTCTCTATTTTAACACTAGTAGAACTCCTCACTACCATGAGCCCGTCATCTCTATACAGTCCCATATCCTTAATATCTATTTCACGGTGCGCGGTCAAGTTGTACAGTATACAATGGCTATGATTATAAAAAGAACATTTATTTGGATGAAACTCAAAATTGATTTTTTTTTTTTCTTCTATCGCAAAGACAATTTTTTTTTTATTTCCGAAGTGTATCGAAATTCAACATTTTTTTTGTTGTTTGTTTTTTCTTTCTGTTTTACTTGCATTATTCACATTATTCGGACTGTTATCCTCATCTTCATTGCGATATTCACAACGTTCCGGCCGTTGTACGCTCTGGCCTTCTTCAGGCGATTGGGATTTCGAACCGAACCCTTTATTTCGTTCACCGGAGGAGACTGTTCTAGTTCCACGTGCCATGCCTCTTCCGGATGTCTCAGTTATTTCTATTTAACTCAACTCTCCAAGTTTTTAACGCATTACTTCTAATATAAAAATGTGCCCTGTTGTTATTCAAATTCCTGAATTCCTTTGTGTAATATGTTCTTGTTATTTCTCCTCTCAAAGATTTTTTTCTCTTTAATGATTCTGAATAAATTTAATATTTATTACCTGCACTCCATATATATAAACTTTATTTTATATATAAGAATTACGCTTTATACACATCAGTAATATATATGTGTGTGTGTGTGTGTGTTTGTGTGTGTGCGGGTGTCCTATTATGCACAGATATGCCGAGATAAATAGATGCACGCACGTTTTTAATTATAGGGATGTTTACACGAAAGCAGAAATAAACATATTTTTATGTATGTTTTACCCACACCTACAATTCATAAACACCTGATATATATTAACAATAGTTCTCACTTATTTATAGATATTCAGCATATAGATATGCAATTCCGGAATACGCGGGTAGCTTGACGGTTATTCGCGTGAAAAACGGAATCGACGGGCCGAAATCAACTTCCGGCCGAGTCTGTTACGTTTCATTTCGAACGTATGCCATTTTGAAAGGCATGAAAACATTTCTTCTCCCCAACCTCAAGTTAAATAACCGAATACACCGTCCTTAAGTGGGCAGCCAGTCTAAAAGGAAAATAATTATGAACTTAAAAACCGTATAAAATGAACAGGAAGATATTCCGCTCTCATTCCTAAGAAGTCATTGTAATTTTCAGATTGTAAAGAAAAGGTCTTTGTTGAGAGATATAATCATCTTCATCGTAAAGAGACATGCATAAAAAATAGAAAACAAATGCAGGAAATAATTATAGGAAGATTGTACTGCGCCAACCTTTTGAGTTCGAGGATCATGCTGTCCTTGAATACATGTATGTGTAGTTATCTGTATAATATTCATATAGATTTCATTTTAATCTTGACAATGTTTTACGTTCTGTCTTCATAATATTTATTTATAATCAAGAAACACAGATTGTGTTATCAATTCAATGCTTTATCCTTTATTTAGTATCATTAGAGAATTTACTTGAAGTGGAATAATGCGGGCTTGTTTCGATTTTTAAATTCTGTGTTACTTTATTTTCATTGATTGAGAAGATGTCGTATGTTTATTTTATTGGTATGTATGTATGCATGCACACTGTATCAAGTCTTTGGTGTGTCACGTGTTTACCTCCTGGCATCTGTTTGTAGGTTTTTTTGTTTTGTTTTGTTTTGTTTTTGTTTGTTTGTTTTTTTTTAATCATTTCACCAAAAGCAAGGCAAAAATACCATTAGTACCCAGGGGGATACAGGGAGTGAAAGTGAGAGAAAAGATGAAGTATAGGGAAGGGTTGAGGAAAGGACAAAATATGAATTGTATTCAAGAAGACAGAAGATGGCGATTGACGTTGCATTTAAACCCCCTAAAGATTGTAGTTATCTGGGAAGTAGGTAAACGGGAGGGAATTCTACAGTTGGGTAGTGTGAGGAAAGAAAATGTTGGAGTAGAAGTGGCTGTGGCATTTAGCTATTTCAACAGTAAAACAGTGTGATCTAGATGTCAATCTAGTAGCCTGCTTAAATTCATGTAGTCGGCGCACTTCAGAGCAGTTTCCATGAAAATATTTGTAGAAAAGACAGAGGGAAGCCACGCCACGTCGTTTAGAAAGTGACTTTATTTTATTCAGTCAGTTATGATACACGCTTAGGCGATCATGTATCTTTCGATTATTTCCCGCAGTAGATTGCCATTTCTTTCTGCAATAGCTATCTAAGTCTATAGAACATGGTCTGTGCTGCTATTTACCCATAGCTTTGTGGAGAACAAAAAGATTCATACCTTTGCGAAGGGTATTAGCACATATCTGAATGTAATGGATTCTAATGGAATTCGAACTCGGCTCTCCGATTCCTCAATCCGTTACTCCACCGTGCATCTTTATTTTATTAGTGAGATATTAATGCAATTTAAGTGTATAATAAAATGAGTTTATGAGTGCATAACGAAAGCTGGATGCGTAATACGATATTGCATATTCTGCAAATGTTTGCATCTGACATTCATTAAGTATAGGTTTTGCGAATATTGGGGATATGAAAAAGTGCGTCCAGCGAATACAGCTCCACCCCGCCGAATCTATGATACGGGACCCGTCCTCACTCTACCTCAATTTTTATAAGGTACTCTTCATATAAAATACAAATGTCATTGTAACCTAATTACGAACGCTGGTGTTTCTCAAGTCCCTATCATTGGTCGAACACTGTTTCATCAATGATCTTCCTGACGTCATCCGTTCTCAAGTAGGCATCTACGCAGACGACACTACCATTTACTCCTGTCTCGATAGTAAATCCGGCATTGCTGACAAAGTTAACCTGGCCGTTGGTCTCGAAAACGACCGCCAATCAGTGGTTGACTGGAACAGGAAATGGCTTGTGAAGTTTAATACATCCAATATAAAACTGCTGTCATTTACTCACCATAGAGAAAACTCCCTGGCTCCTATCAACATGGCTGATGCACAACTTCAAGAGAGCGTCTCTCTGTGCCTTCCTGGTCTCACGTTTTCCACTACATTGAATCAATAGCTACATCTACTGCAAGGAAAGTTGGTTTTCTGTGTCGCGCCAGGTTTTTCTCGTCATTCATGGAATACTGTTGCCATATATGGTCTGGTGCCCCCGCTGTTCAACCCAAAGTTCTCGACAAAATCCAAAGTCGGATATGCAGTGTGATCGGTCCTGATTTGGTGTCTCGACTCCAGTCACTTTCTCATCGAGGTAATGTGGTGGCTTCCCTCTGTCTTTTCCACAAATATTTTCATGGCATCTGCTCTGACGATCTATTTTCGCTGGTACCGCAACTGCATGGATTTAAGTGTGTTACTAGGTTGGCAGATCGGTCCCACCCATTTACTATTGAAACAGTTAAATTTAACCGCCTCTTCTACTCCAACAGCTTCTCTCGCACTTCCCATCAGTGGAATTCCCTTCCTCTTTCTTGCTTCCCTGATAACTATAATCTTCAAAACTTTAAATGTAATGTCAATCAATATCTTTTGTTGCCTTGATCCCCATTCTTCTTTTTATCCTTTCCTCACCCCCGCCCCCTACCCAATCTTTTCTTTTACTTAGACTCTCTGTAGCCTCCCCCCTTGCGTACTAGTCGCACTTCCGCTTTGCTTGGGGTGAAATGATTTAAAAAAATATGCACAATAATGGATCATATGCAATACAGGTGAACAATTGAACTAGAAAAATTGAAAATAAATACAATCTATTTAAAACAAATTAGTGTCATGTCATAATAGATCATTCCATCTGTAATAAATCGATAATGTTTTGCGGTAATTTTTAACATCAACTAGAGATTTTCCTTGTAAAAAATTGAACAATTTTAACATATTCAACATTATCGATAAAAAAAATAGTGTATTTTATATATCGTGTTTTTTTTTTTTTTTTTTGTTTTTTTTTTTTGTTTTTGTTTTTGTTTTTTGTTTTTTTCGAGGCTGAACATGAGCAAAACAAATTCACGGATTTGGGCAAAAAAAAAAACCAAAATGACGTCAAAATCCGCGATAGTTTGTCATCCCTTCAGAGTCAGTTGTGCTTTAATTTGTTGCGTATATAAAAGTTGGTAGAAAAAAGAAAATGTTGATAAAATAGCCAGGGTCACAAAGCAGGATCCGGACACCCCAATCAGGCCCCTTTCCCGGGATTAGTATGCGCCGTCCCTGGTTATACCAATGCTAGATAGATAGATAGATAGATAGATTTGTGAATGTGATAGGGTGTGTACACGTGTGCATATTTGTTTAATTCTGTTTATATCTATCCAATTCTATTCCTATCAGTCTATTTGTATCAGTGAATAGAATTTCCAGACACTGGTTCCCATATATATATATATATATATATATATATATATATATATATATATGAGAGAGAGAGAGAGAGAGTGTGTGTGTGTGTGTGTGTGTGTGTGTGTGTGTGTGTGTGTGTGTGTGTGTGTGTGTGCGCGCGCGCATGCTTGAGTGGTGTGTCCTTATGTACTCGTCCACCCACCTTTTTTCCCATTCTGAACACAGTATCTATTCATAGCTTCTTCCTCTCACGATCTTCCATATTTTTTCTCAACGCGAGAAATTTTCACCTTTTGTTATTGGGATATAAAAAAAAATTCTTATTTTTTTTCCTGATTGTAAGCTTCACCTCCGTCACGACAAACAATAATCTTATTG
This sequence comes from Acanthosepion pharaonis, assembly GCA_903632075.3. Taxonomy (NCBI): domain Eukaryota; kingdom Metazoa; phylum Mollusca; class Cephalopoda; order Sepiida; family Sepiidae; genus Acanthosepion; species Acanthosepion pharaonis. Next base: position 961,102 of record CAHIKZ030000086.1, on the reverse strand, counting down.
GAGATTATTGTCCGATTTGTCACACTTTCTACATGGAAATCAACTTAACGGCCACGAGAGCATTAATAAGCAGATTCACCGGCTATTTTTCATTTTCTTTTATTTAAAAAAATTCTTCTTCCATTAAGTCTTATCTACAAACATTTTCATGGTAACTGCTCTTAGAAGCGACTTTCACTGGTACAACAACTGAATAAATTTAAGCGTGCTACTAGTTTGGTATCTCGGTCCCACCCTTTCACTGTTGAAATGGTTAAATGTAACTGCCTCTTCTACTCCAACGTCTTCTTTACTCGCACTTCCCAGCAGTGGAACTCCCTTCCTCTTAATTGCTTCCCTGATAGCTATAATCTTCAAATAATCAAATGCCAATCGACCTCTTCTGATGCATTGATCTTGTTCCCCGTCCATCTCTATATATTTTCCTCAAATACATCTCTTTACTCTTGCCCTCACTCTCTGTAATCCCAAGCAAGGTGAGAGTGCCACTAGCAGGCAAGGGTCCATTCCTCAAGCACCACTCTTCCACTAACACGCTCCCTTGCCCTCATCACTCTATGTAATCCCAAGCAAGGTGAGAGTGCCACTAGCACGCAAGGGTCCTTCCTCAAACACCACCCTTTTTACTCTTGCCCTCACTCTCTGTAACCCCAAGCAAGGTGAGAGCGCCACTAAACACGCAAGTATCCCTTCCTCAAACACCCCTCTTTTACTCTTGCCCTCACTCTCTGTAATCCCAAGCAAGGTGAGAGTGCCACTAGCACGCAAGGGTTCCTTCCTCAAACACCCCTCTTTACTCTTGCCCTCCTCTCTGTGTAAGGTGAGAGTGCCACCAGCACGTGCTAGTGGCACTGTCACCTTGCCCTTGGGGTGAAATGCTTAAAAAAATTGGCTCCGAGTATTATTTTTTTCATAGTGGATCTGCGGGTGGTGTAATGGATAATGTTTCGGAATGAGAACTTGGAGAACCGAGTTCGAATTCCAGTCGATGAGATTCATTTACGCGCAAACATCCTTGGGAAAAGGTATGAATCCATCTCCTCCCAAGCTACAGTTTAAATAGCAGGAAAGACTGGGCTAAACAACGAACCTGGAAAGAAAATTCTGAATTCAAATCAACCTGGAAAGGAAGAGCTTCCGTCAGGCTATGTTGCCCAATACATAACACTGCTGCTACGCCTGACGTATATGTGATGCCCTGGCGAATCTAACTGATCAGGATCGTGATCTCATGATCATTCTTGGAATCAGTTTAGCATAAATTATTTTGTTGTTTTTTTTTTCTAAAAATTTTCTTAATGGTTATTAAAATCCATAAATATTAACCTTTTGAGCCCTGCGTTCATGAACAATTTTAACCTTTCTGCCTCAGTTTTGGATTCATAATTCGCAAAGAGTTTACCCACCGTTCAGCCAGTGGCTGGGCATAAAGTCATCTTTCACTACCACTGTTCAACCGGTGGCTGGGTATTAAGTCATTTTTCTCTACCACTATTCAACCAGTGGCTAGTTATTACGCCATTTTTCTCTACCGCCGCTAGAGCGATGATCAGGGCTCAAAGTGTTAAACTGTAACACATAAACCGTCGTCTTCAAGATATTTTAACCAGGTGTTTAGAATAATTTATCTTTTGGAATTATATTGAGTTTTTTGTTTTGTTTTCGTTTTTTTGTTTTGTTTTTCACCGTGGGAGTCATCCTTTATAAGGCCTGGAGGCCACTCGATTTAGAGAGTTGCGTTAGGAGGCCACTTGTGTGCAAATGAGAAGGAAATAACGATTGACCCTAGCCTTGAATATGTTAAGATTGTAGTGATCGGGAAACATCCTGTTAGGAATCCATTCCACTGGACAGTGGTTCGCGGGATGAAGCCGCTCGAGTGGAACTTATTTCTCACCAATGCAATATGGAAGGAATGTGAGTAGTTTGCTACTATGTAAGTGACGGCGTGTTCTTGCCGTGAAGGTTTACCTTGGTGGGATCAGGGAATGTCGTTCATCGGAGCACTTTCCATGGAAGCAGCGAGATACTTACCACACCCCCCGCATTTGGAAGGGAGGTTGAAGGGTGATGAATAATTCGCCACCCACAAGGGCTCGGAAAAGCTTTTTGAAGTCTATCAAGTCTGAATCAAAAGTATGGGGAGAATGGAGTTCCTTAACTGTAACAAAGGTAATTTGTCTAGAAGAAAAACGAGGAGGAGGAGGAGGCTTTCTCTTCCGCTTCCTCTCTTGTCGAACTCTCTGTCCCCGGACGGAGAAGAACACAGATGAGTTTAGGCCAAAGGGCAGAGTCACGTTTTATACGGAGTCTATGAGTAATTTCTGCTCAAACCTACTGGCTCAAAACGTCCCACATTAAATCTGGCCTTGTGCCACATCTTGCCTTGTAAGGAGTTTGGTAATTAGAGAAGAAAAATCTCCGATATTAAAAAAAAAACAATTATGTCTGCATTCCTAGGATGGAGAATTATTATTTATATTCAGACTAATATCCTCATCTTTGTTGTTATTATCACGACGTGTATCGTTTCGTTATGCTCCCTGGCCTTTCCAGGTGTTCTGTCGACCTGGATAAACTTCAGGCAATTTCTAATCGACCCTTTATTTAATCTACGAGGCTGGTTGTTCTTTTTTTTTTTTTTTTTTAGTATTATTCCTGTTTTTGTTTCTACTGTGTCTGAGTTTGTACTACTTGGCCCAGGGATTGAACTCACAATTACTATGACACCAAATTCTTAAGCCAGCGCTTTAATCCTGAATAAGGTCACAATAACCGAAACGCTGTGATAATAACAACAAAAATAAGGATATTAGTCGACTGTAAATAATGTAAATGATAAAAAAAATCAAATCGTGCAGGTATACGTTCAAGGTTGGTACCTGGCACAAATAAATTCAGCGTTTGAACGAAAAATGCCTTCTTTAAAACCTGGTTATGTATAAACTTCGGAGTATAACACTCTTTCAAGTTGCCATAAGCAAGCACAGAAAGTTTGGTTATAAAACTAGAATTTTCGAACTGGACTTTTGTCACGCGATCAGCAGAGTCGATTAGCAGTCCCGATTTGAAGTGACAACGGCGATCACTCCAGCAATCTGGGACTGGTGTGTTATACACAGCCAGGTGGTAATAAATGCGGCTACTCGTAACTGGGCTCTTTATAGTCAACTATTTCATGTTCGTGTGCAATTTGACATGGGCTAAGATAAAAAAAAAATATGGCGCCTCATAATCATTTAATTAATTTTTTAATCAACTGTTTTTAGGGTTATGGGCATGTGGTTAGAACGTTCTGACCATGAGACCCTGGTTCGAATCTCACCATGGTCGATTTGCCAGGGAGGTGACTTCTTGATGTTGTCTGGAGGGGGCGATCCCAGCTTGCACTTTGGAAAGTGCCTGAAAACCATGCCACGGGTTGGCCCAAATCTTGTGATTAAAACTGGTTAGACGGAACCCTTGGGGGCCATCGATAGCTGTGCTAGCACGAATTTACAAGTCATCGTGGCCGAGGGTTTTGCGTGCTGGTCTTGTTCAAATTGTTGATCACGCTAGATAAAACGCTCTTTCCCAGAAACTGTAACTAAGGTCTGCTCAGCATAGTTGCATTAAAAACCACAAGTGGGCTCTGTGGGTGTTGAATAAACACAAATGCGCCTGAGAAAGCATCTGCAATAGGGATTGGTTAGCCGCCCTAGTAGACGGGTATCATAGAATACGAGTGGCCAGATATACTTGTCTTTAGGGTCTCATGTGATGATCTGTATATGGTACTTTTCAATGCTCCGAGCTCTTCTGAAAGTTTTCAACTATTAATGGTTGTGTTCTCCTCCATCTTAAGATTTAAAACATCACAGTGATCATTTAAACGGAGAGTAGTGAATTTGATCCTCACTACGTTCCTCATAGAAAATTTGACATCAACCGAACAAGGGCTGGTATGTCCTCAACCCAAGCAACCGAATGATATAAGTGCCTTCGTGTGGAGTAATGGTTAACAAGCCTAGTCTGATTGACCATTATTTACTGTGTAGACGATTTGATCTTCACTGTCTGTTACATATAAAATTACACATAAAATAATCTAACAAATGTTAGCATGTCCTAAAATGAACCGAACTAATGTTTCCTTGGTGTGGGGTAACGGTTAACGAGTTTAATCTGAAAGACCATTAGTAGTGAGTTCGATCCCAACTTTTGTGTCCTTGTAGCAGAATAAAACCTTACTCTAGCACAGGACTATCAACGTATATGTCCTTTACTTAACCCTGAAATAAATAATTATTTACCCCTGAAATTAATTATTTACCCCTGAAATAAATAATTATTTACTCCTGAAATAATTATTTACTCTTGGGGCAGTGTGACACTGGGAAATAGGAGGCCGAGTTTCTAATTTCTCATTCGGTTCGCTATATTCACTTACGACTTTGGGACAGGCATGAATCCACCTCTACTTACTGTATCACTAAATCATTATCTTCCCCCCAAAATCTTATATTTAAAAAATTTTTCCTGGCTTTAAATAACCGAGTGAGGAGTAGAACAACGAATCAATTAATCAAAAATCAGACCTGAAGATTGCGTTGAAGCATGAAACAATTTCCACATGGTTTTGATCTCAGTTTATATATATATATATATATATATGTGTGTGTGTGTGTGTGAATATATATATATATATATATATATATAAAGAAAGAGGTTATAGTGGTTCCGAGAGAAAAGTGTGTATATTAAAAAGAAGAGAAGAGAGGTGCCGCAAACGTTTTTGGTTGTTATGTGAGTATTTTTTTTTTAATATTATGCTTTATTTTCCATAATTTTACTACACGTGTTTCTGGTCTCAAAGACCGTCTTCAGATAAAAAGGCAGAGATTTTAATATATATATATATATATATATATATATATATATATATATATATATATATATATATATACAAAGTATAGGATTAGTGTATACGAATAAATTCCAATAACCAACAATTACTATTCTTAAAAGAGTGCTTAATACAGATTAGAGCGAATATAATTATGTATTCGAAAATTATAACATAAATATAAGATAAAATCACTACAAAATAGCCATTTTGTTTCAACACTAGTGTCTTATCAAGTGATTCAACATCCCTTTATAAGACACCAGAGCTGTTGAAACAAAATGACTATTTTTGTAGTGATTTTATAACGTATTTATGTTATAATTTTTGAATAGATAATTATATATATATATATATATATATATATACATACACACTCACACACACACACAAACAAATAAAGAAAGAAAGAACAGACAGATTAAGAATTCACCGTTCTTAGCATTTAATTTTTTTTTTTTTAAAAGCGCTCCATATAACGCAGAGCAAAATATTATAATAATATTCTTATTATAATATATTTATATCACTACACAATACTTTCTATGTTTCGGAACTTAAAAATTGTTCCTTATCAGGCGATGTTGAATAATTTATGAGGAAAATGACTTACTTGGGAAATCAGAAAACAATTCGATAGCTCATTTGAGAGTTAATAAGGAGGGGGAAAACCAAGATTCCAAAACGAAAAAACACATCTGTGAGTATGTCTTGATTAACCAATCAAAAGACGGATCAGAGCAAAAATAGAAAAATGGCGTCAGAAGTTAGGGGTAGGTGGGTTATGAATTCATGTCTAGATAAATTGATACTTTGAAGGCACGTCAACACATACGACATCCGGTTACGAATATAAATTTAAGATACAGTGAAGTAGACAGAGATATATTTAACCAGAGGTTGATTTTAAGGAATTTCAAGATTTAAAAAAAAATTTTATACTTCAGATCTGTCTTAAAAGAGCCTCTAGTGTGACTAAAGCATTTTTATATATATTTTGTACCCAAAATACGATACTTATTATATTGAATGGGCAATAAAACATGGCAATATTAAAGTTGTAAAATGAAAGAATTAAATAACTATTATATGAGCCATTATATATTAATAAAATAATAGATATATAATATTCTATTAACTATATTTTAAAGTAAACATTATACAATGCCTACAAATTACTATTAATTCATTTCTTCGATTTTAAATCATTACTTTTAGGAAACTTTATAATATATATATATATATATATATATATATATATATATATATTATTTTATTATTTTTGAATTTGTAGGTCTAATGAATTGGATCGTGATTACGATTCCAATGTAACGAATTATAACCATGGAATATAAATGGTTGATCCTTTAATATTATATTCTTGCTCTGTCCTGGACATTGAGTTCTACCTGGATTCTATCCTCTTGGATATATATATACATATATATTGACTACTAATATTATCAATATCTATCTATCTATCTATATATATATATGTGTGTGTGTGTGTGTGTGTGTGTGTGTGTGTGTGTGTGTGTGTGTGTGTGTGTGTCAGAACTAATGCTTTTACTTTAATTATATAATTAAATTTGAAGTTTTTAGCTTCAGTTTTTGAAACATGGTTATTACTGTGTAGCGAAAAAAAACATATTTTAAATCAATTAAATCATATTATATATATATATATATATATATATATATATATATATATATATATATATACTCATTTAGATACAACTAAATGAATGGCGGTGTTTTACATAATTTTAGAACTGACACAAATTTACATACTGCTTGAGTCCCATTCCCATATTGTTATAAATAAATCAGATGTTATTCTTTTTTTATTTTTATTTCAACGTCTTTTATCCCGCCATCCTGTTACTCTTTTTTCTCTCCCTCTCTCATCTTCTTTCTGTTTCCTCTCTTTCTCTCTCCTATGTCTTTCTCTCTCACATTTCTATTCAGTCTCTCTCTCTCTCTCTCTCTCACGCTCTCTCTCTTTTCTCGTTCTTCTTCTCCTTGTCTTATCTCCGATCTCGAATTTCCTCTTTTTTCCCTCTCTTTCTTTCATGATGTTTGCTAGTTAGGTTAGTCTTCTACGTCTACTAACATTACTTACAGCATCAACTTACGACCAATTTCTCAAAAAATTAAAGAAAGATATTAAGCGTGTACAAAAGCTGCCATCTTTTTTCATTTTAAAATAAAAACGGGTTTCTATTGTGTGCTCAAGCTATCGTTTTCAAAATGTCCAACTCTGAACATTTGCATATACTTAACAAAAACGTGGAGAATAGAATGCTTTATTGATGACTGTGTACCAGCTTGGAAACGAGATCGTACGAGATCACCTACGAGATTTGCATGGCAAACATTAACGGCAAACATTCTGTCTAATTCAATATTGAGAATCCAGATCTATCTAAGGTCGTTCATATCTATCTATTTATCTATTTATCTATAGGAACAGACTTAGATAGATAGATAGATAGATAGATAGATAGATAGATAGATAGATAGATAGATAGATAGATAGATAACAATTTTAACAGTAAATAAAATGAATGCAGTGAATATTGTATATGAATAATTTTGCGACTAAATTGTTAAAACGTTTATGACTGGTCAGAAACTTCAGAATATTTTACTGACTGAGACGTTGTTCTTACTCTCTGTGTGTCTGTGTGTGCGTTTTTCATTTTGTCATTCATTTACCAACATAGATGAATTTGAACAGACAATTATAGATTCGAAAAACTGAAATAAATAGATAGACAGAAAAAGAGAGAGATAAATAGATAGGTAATGAACTGAATGGAATAGATAGATAGATAGATAGATAGATAGATAGATAGATAGATAGATAGATAGATAGATAAGGGCAGACTGAGATAGAATAAAAAATAGATAAATATTAATAGACTGATATATATTGTTCTTACTCTGTGCGTGTGTGTGGCGCTCACACCTGCGTGCATACGTGCGTGCGTTCTTCTTGTCTATGCGTGTGCACACGTGAGTGTGTGTGTGTGTACATGCAATCATATGTGCGTGTTTCATGTACATTTAAAACCGTAGAAGTCAAGACGCTATTTAAATTTAGTCAAGGTGAACTGAATCGACCTACTGATTATAATAATCCTGCTCCTTGCCGACCACATTTGTTAGCAGTGTTTGTCGTCCAGAGGGTTTTGCCCTTAATTGCATTATTTACATAAACCATTGTTGACATTCGGCTCCATCTGGCCAATTCAAGAGTCCCACAGGTATTTTGGAATCGACAACCACAACCTGTTAATTAAAAAAACTCAAATAAATTGTCCACAGTCTGTAACCAACACTGATAAAAAAACTTTTCTTCTTTTTTTTTTTTAATCATTTCGCCCCAAGCAAGGCCATAATGTCACTAAGACGCGAGGGGTTACAGGAATTGAAAGACAATGAGAAGACTTTAGTCAGAAGTGAGGAGAAAGAATAGAACATGGTCATTGGCATTGCTTTTAATTTTTTGAAGATTGTAGCTGGTGTGGAAGGAGAAAATCGAAAAGGAGTTCCACAGGAGAGAAATGCGAGAAAATAAACTATTAGAGTCGAACCGACGGTTGCATCTAGGAAGTTCAACATTAAAACGGTGAGACCTAGTTGCCAATCTAGTAGTACGTTTAACTTCTTGCTGTTGAGGTACCAAGGAGGAAAGTTCATTAGAACAACTGCACCGAAAATATTTGTAGAAAGGGAAGACAGACGGAAGCCATGTCTCGTTGGTGAGAAAGTGACCGAAGTCGAGATAGATGCCAGATTGCATTACAAACCCTTCTTTGAATTTGGGCAAGAATCTAGAGATATATATAGTACTGGCACAAGGCCGGATATGGCGGCAGTATTCAATGTTCAAGCGAATGTCAGATTTATGTACAAGATTAATTCTGACGAAAAAAATTGTCTGGCACAACACAATAAACCGATTTTCCTAGCAGCAAAATTAGCAATTGATTCAACATAATCACTCCATTTCAGGTCAGTGGAAAACATGAGCCCAAAAAGGAGTAAAGAGTAGCTCTCCTGGAGGTTAGCATCAGCCATAACTATTGTAGGCAGAAAATGTTCTCTATGGTAATTGAATGAAATCAATTTTGCATTTGGAAATTTACAAGCCATTCCTTGTCCCAGTTAACCACTGAGTTAACCACTGATGGTCCTTTTCGAGAGCAATTGTCAGCTTTGTTTTGTCGGACGTGTCGGACTTGCTAGTAAAACAGGAGTAAATAGTTGTGTCATCTGCATAAATACCTAGTTGGAAACTAATGACATCGGGAAGGTCATTGAGGAAGATAAGAACCAAAATCCAGTGAGCCAATAAAGGAACGGATCATTGGAAGATCTTTAGCGGGCCTTTTTCAGCTTGTATTAGAAATATTTTTATCCTACACGTGTAGAAGTTTGTGTGATGAAATTGGTAAGAAAACTGATAGATTATATTTATTATCAAATACAAAATATTTCGGTTTTCAAGCGAATAACAAACGCAATATTGTAATTGGTCATCATGCAAAACCATACTATTTGGTGTAACGAGCTACCTGGAACCGTCAGTGATCCTCATCACCTGATCCGATTATCTTCACTTATATAAACAAACATGTGTAGTGTGTGATTTACCCAAGTAAATACTAAGCTATGAATTTAATATCCATCAGGATCGTTTGGTCTAAGAGGAGATGATCTGTGGTGACCTCATTATGTACTGCGTTCACCCTAACACATACCAAAGTAAACTTTTCAATTGGTGCCACATCAGAGCACAAAAGAAGTAGGTGCTTCAGTAGCCTAATTTAGAAGGTGCCTTCATAGCTACCAAGTCCAGAATCGGGCCTCAGAAGATATTGGTGGAATTGCCATCATAAACGGGGAGGCAGTTCATATGAACTTGGGATATACACACACAAGACAACCAGATAGTAAGATAAATGCTCAACTCACGACTGGGAATGCAGAGTTCTTCATATCTTCGTTAGAAGAGCAAATGTTCAAAGAAAGCCCCGAAACCATATACCCTCCACGGCCGATGTTTTTTTTTGTTTGTTTTTTTTTTGTTTTTTTTTGCTTGTTTTTTAGTCATTTCACCTTATGTAAGGCAATAAAGTCATTAAGATGTAAGGCGTTACCGAGTGTTAAAGAATATGAGAAAAAATCACTAATATGAAGAGAAAAAAATAAAAGAACAAGAATGGTAGACTAATATAAAATAAAATCTGGTGAGAAAAACGGGGAACTCTGGTAACTTTCTTAGCAGAAGACTTAGCAATTGATTCAATATAATCTTTCCACTTCATGTCAGCGGAAAACATAAACCAGAGATGGCGCCATTAATCACTCTCCTAAAGGTTAGCATCAGCCATGCTGATGGAAAGTAAAAAGGATTCTCGCAGAATATTGAAAGAAAGCAGGTTCGTTTCGGAGTCTTTAAACTTAAGAAACCATTCCTTGCTCCTATTCACAACAGAATGTATATCATTTTTGAGATCAGCTGCCAATTTTACCTTATCGAACCGATTACGAAGAGGAATTCAGAGTTCCTCACACCCCTGCGAGAAGATCAAACGTTCGAAGAAAGTCCCGAAGTCACATGCCCTCCACGGCCAATGTTAATCTGAGGGAGTCTAGAAATGAATCAATAATTATTTTAAGTATAAAAAATGTAGTTTTGTATCCTTATCAGATGTTACAAACATAACATTAGGCACGTACAAAATCCTTTTTTTCATGAATTTTTTTTTCTTTTTCTTCGCATTTTTTCGCCTCTTGCCAATTAAGCAAGTCAAATCGATCACTAAAATTACCGGCTTCGTCAGGGAACGGATTATCCGAGATGATTACTTAATCCGACATTAAGGATCGCGTCCAACCGTCCTGGCATCCCACTAGACGAATGGGAATGTTTTGATAGGATTTGGGAGAAATAAAGCGGCAGCTGCTAATTTAACCCAATCAGTTGGCGATGGGACATTAAGAACACAAAGAAAGAGAATTGGTGTTACGGGTAAGAGAGCGATAAGGAAGAGAAGGATAGCAAAAAAAAGAAAGTGTGATGTTGAGAAGAAAGACAAAAAGGGAGAGAGAGAGAGAGAGAGAGAGAGAGAATGAATACAGAAAAATAAATGTCAATGGAGAAAGCAAAAGAAGTAATTAATAAAATGAACAAGGGAGAAGGGAGTCTAAAGAAAGAAAGAAAGAAAGAAAGAAAGAAAGAAAGAAAGAAAGAAAGAAAGAAAGAAAGAAAGAAAGGTTAGGTTGGAAGGTGGCAATAAATGAAACAAAAAATAAAATAGATAGATAGATAGATAGATAGATAGATAGATAGATAGATGAGGGAGAGATGAGACCGAAATAGATTGATAGATAGCGACAGAGAAAGAGAGAGACCAAGATAGATAGATAGATAGATAGATAGATAGATAGATAGATAGATAGGAAGGAAGGAAGGAAGGAAGGAAGGAAGGAAGGAACAAATAACAAAGGATAGGCTGAAAAGAAAGAAAGAAAGAAAGAAAGAAAGAAAGAAAGAAAAGTAAAAAGAAAGAAAAAAGAAAAGTAAAGAGAACAAAAGAAAAGAAAAAAGAAAGAAAGAAAAAAGAGATGCAAACAGAAAGAAAAAGAAAGAAAAAAGAAAGAAAGAATGTAAAGAGAAAGAAAAACGAGAGAAAGAAAAGCAAAAATAAAGAAAGAAAAAGAGAAAGAAAAGTAAAAAGAAAGAAAAAAGTAAAGAGAAAGAAAGTAAGAAAGAAAGAAAAGCAAAAACAAAGTAAGAAGATGAACAGAGCGAATGAACAAACAAAAAAAGGGTGGAGGAAAGCGAAATATAAATTACCCCCCAAAAAAAAAAAAAATCGGAAAGAATAGTTAGAGCGCGCCCAAAACGAACATAAATGAAAAATGAAAGAATGGTCGGTTAAAAATCTTAAAATAGAACGACGGAAGATGAATCGATTTTACGATATGTCAACGCTTGTTACATTATTAAATGTTGAATATTGTACAGAGCACCAAGTGAGGTCCGAATACAGCATTAATGATTAACCAGATTAGACTCGCTAAACATCACCCTACACTCATTCGCCCTATGACAGAAGGGACGAATAAGAAAACTACAATGTTAACAAAGAAAAGGAATTTGAGCAAATGATTCCGATGACTAAGCATTGACATCGGCAAAGTGTGGGATGTAGCGATCCAGATGTACCTGTCATAGCACATAACACGACATGTTGATTTTGTAGGAAGTGAGATTCCTAAATATCGGTTCGCTATTAATTATGTATAGTTTTCATCTTTGTTGTCATTATGCCTGTTGAGCTTAAAACAGGATCATTAGCAAAATTAATACAACATGAAAAAAAATATAGGGAGCTGATTTTTTCAGGGATGCTACTCCATCACCTACTGATTCATAATCCATAAAATTCCCAAAAATCCCTATGAGCTAATTGTTTGGGAGCCCAAAATCCAAGATGGCCGCCTCTGCCGAGGTGACACATATAACTGTTTAATCATTCAGCTCACAAACCTGTATAATACCTTATTTCGAACTAAAGACAACTTGACCTAAAAAAAAATAGATTACTAAGCTAAACAGTATAGAGAATATGCCATTTTACTATAGGTAGAATGAGTATCTTAAGACAATCTACGCTGCGGTGTCTGATGAATCTATACAAATAAGGTGCAGCAGCTGCTATACTGCGATCTTGCTGCTGAAATTGTGCAAGCAGTAAAGTGCATGTGATTATTCTGTCATTCCAAATTATTCATCTTCATTATCAACGGGGAAAATATTCGTACAATTCAACCCGATGCAGTTGGAACACATTTCAGTGCAGTTTAGTCCTGATTTTCCGCACATGCATTTTAACCACATCCTGTCTTACATCCACATGAAATCATGCGTGAGATATGAGAAGGATCTGGATCTATGTCCTTAAATATTGGATTTAGCATACCATCACACAGTTTCCAGCCCCACTTGATTGGCTCCAATTGTCCTGGATTCCCTACTCACTCCTGAACTGCGAATTAAGCACGATATGCATGGAGTTTGGCTGCTGAAGATGAAGGAAGACTGGCAACACTTTATTTCGCTCACTGGGGTAGACTGTTCTAGTTCCACGTGCCATGTCTAATGGATGTCAGTTATCAGATATCTCCTGTTAATTCCCCTTTCCAAGTTCTCCACTGCCTTAACCGGGTAGTGAACTCACACTCTTGGGGTCCTGTCACTGGATCTAACCAACGCCTTTATCCACTGTGCCATGTGTCCTTGAGTTCAGTTCGACATTCCAAACACCTGCAGAAGGCCGGAGCGTACAACGGCCGAAACGTTGTAATAAATATGGCGACAAAGATGGGAACAATAGTCCGAATAATGTAAATAGTGTACATAACTGACATAGTTGTCACAAACATCCATGTAAGTGTAGCTCAGTGGCTAGAGCACGCTATGCAGAAGATGGCATCCGTCTATCAGATGCGCGGCGTTTAGAAAAGCTTCTGCTTCGTTTCCCACATTGGTTTTTAATTCTTTGGCAAAATCCCTTTTGGTATTCTTCCTTATGGCACTGTTCTCAAGAAGGGCAGAGGACTGTTTACTGAACTCTTAGTTTAGGTTACCTTGCATCTCTGAGCGATCTCGTATGATGCAGGTTAAACGCATGAAAAGGTTTTATTTCCACTGCACTGTTATTTGCTTAAGCTTTTGACACCGCCTTGTCATTTCTTCTGAGTTTAGCGTCAACATATTTCGTACCGGTCAGCCTTGCTGCAGCTTCCTCCCCCAGGTGAAACCCACTGTCCGCATTGGCCCATGAAGGAGCCGCAACTCCTGTGGCAACGCTTACCAATTTAATAGTATACTATCCGTTGTAAGAACATGGTGAATGCGTGGATAAATAGGAATTCATGAAATGTTTACCATCCCTTGCAGTAGCAGTCGGCTACTTTGTGTTGATTTGTAGTGGATACATGTCTACCACAGAAACTTTAGAGGGAGGTACAGGCAGGTGTAGTATGCGGCAGAATTAAGACCATTTTTGATTGGATATTTGGAGTTATTCCCCGACCCTTGGGCAAGCCTCCTCTGGTCTTGAGCATTCTCATTAGTGTTTGTTCAATAGTTTGGTCTGTAAAATTACCAGACCAGAATCTATGGCATCGCCTAATTGTCCAATATCCTCCCAAAGTATACTTGGCAAACTCGGCTTCACCCATAACCTGTAGTAGTCGCTTCATTTGATCTAGGTAGAGTCTTGAGCATTTTGCATAGGCTCCATGCCCTCCAGCATGGAAAATCGGGATCATTCTTGAAATACAGTAAGTAAAGTTCCCAATCCCCTGTACGATCATCCCGAATGAAGAATAATTAAAGTTTGATCATCTTCAGGGATTTGATCCAAAGCTTCCCGGTTCTACTGAACAGAGACAGTTCCTCATAAGAAGAGAACTTTATTAAGATTGATTAATCAACGCCTTTATCCACTGTGCCATGTGTCCTTGAGTTCAGTTCAACATTCCAAACCCCTGAAGAAGGCCGGAGCGTACAATGGCCGAAACGTTGTAATAAATATGGCGACAAAGATGAGGACAATAGTAACTCACCGTTGTAAGAAAATAGTCCTCGACTATTTGGGACACCTGGGTAGTCGCACGCTCTGTTAGAAAACTCTCAGGTGAGAATGAGTGATTCAAAATCATCTCATGAACCATCAAAGTTTATGTCACTCAGACAGTCGGGAGTCGCAAGCATCCTAGCCATGACTGATGCAGATGAAACCATGTGGGCGCGCAAAGCTCGTGCATAGGCATGGCCACTGCTCATGTGCTTCACAGAGTTTGTAGGATATACTGTTTGCCACTGGTCACTCAAACCAGACTCACCCATGATATGACCAATAGAGCATAGGTATGATATCAATAAATGAAATCCGCCTAGTCTAATGAAAATGTTTGGCAAATTGTAAGAACTCTTTGCGATTTCAGTGTCTTTGCTTATAATGGTTGGTCATATGTGACTAGTGAAATAGCCAAACTGTCAGCTTCAATAGAAAAAGCTGTTTAAATGGTATCCAGTTGGCTTGGATTGGGGTTTATGAAAGGGAGTACTTCATTGCAATTCACATGAAACTCTCCATGTGTAATTACCGATTGATTAAAACCACTTTATGAAGGACACTTCGGTGGGTCGCATATAGAGTAACTAGATTGTTACACAGAGACTAGGGCTGTTGCTAAAAGAAGACCAGAGGGTTCAATATTTGGTGGTTCTAATGGACCAACCATTACCTTGTTGAGGACAGGAACCACTAGTCTAATATACCTTTTGAGAGGCAATTCACTAAATTTACTTGCCTCAACTGTAGCACAGATATTAGTTGACCCTGGCAGTTCATATTGATTTACATTACCCGCTGGTGTCTTGCCAAAAATTCCTTCCATAGCATGTCATGTGCCATGCCCTGTCAATGTATGAACATCTAAAATAAAAAAATAAAGTTCACAAGAGCCTCTTCCCAATCATAATCCTTTCCATGTCTTGGAAGCATGGCTTTATAAAGACGAAGTACCACGCGATAATTATTTGCAAAACCTAAACTGTCTCAGTTTATATTTCTGAGATGAAGTATTATGTATTATTCGGACTATTGTCCTAATCTTTTTCGCCATATTTATTACGTTTCGGCCGTTGTACGCTCCAGCCTTCTTCAGGTGGTTGGAATGTCGAACTTAACCCTTTATTTCGCTCACTCGGGTAGACTGTTCTAGTTCCACGTGCCATGTTTAATGGATGTCAGTTAACAGTTATCTCCTGTTAATTTCCCTCTGAAAGTTCTCCACTGCAGGGTATTGAACTCACACTCTTTGGGTCCTGTCATTGAATCTAACTAACGCCTTTATCCACTGTGCCATGTGTCCTTGATACATTCATGCAATATAAGAAGCAGTAATATGGAGTGCCACAGATAAAGGCGTTAGTTTGATCCAAATAAATAATGCAAGTAATATTAATACCTCATCTCAGAGAGATAGACAGCTATTGAAGGCTGGAGCGTACAACGGCCGAAACGTTATGAATATGGCAATAAAGATGAGGATAACAGTCCGAATAATGAAAATAATGCAAGTAATCATAAAACCTCATCTCAGAGATATAGACAAATATTGAAGACCAGAGCGTACAACGGCCGAAACGTTATGAATATGGCAATGAAGATGAGGATAACAGTCCGAATAATGTAAATAATGCAAGTAATCATAAAACCTTATTTCAGAGACATAGACAGATATGCAAACGAAACAACTCCACGTCTGTATTGATTCTGAAATGAGTAGAAAGCGGTTAATGGAAACAAAAAAGCCATATAATATTGTCTCTATAGGAGGATAGCGTGTGTGCATAAGTTTGTAATCTACTTTGTGGCTGAGATATTTGCACCTTTGATCAGTGCACGAATCCAAATAAAAGCCTAAGTTTCGAATGCAGATTTCCAAAACATACAACGCTTACCAAATTATCTCCTGTTTAGCTCCGTGTCAGACTGATCTGAACTTATCGCTGCAAGGCTAACGAAACAAAATCTTTCATACGTAAAAGTATTGTTTATTCACCTCTAGACTGCATCAATTAATCTCGATGTGTAGCTTTATGGACTTTCTCCGAACCTAGACTTTCTTCTCACGAGCATATGAATGACTCTCACGCTTTTCCCCCTCTATATATCTTCCTGTCATCTGGTTTTCCAGCATGTGCACATCCTAAGCGCAGTAGGAGGATCGACCACATGTTTACATGTCAGGGACAGCCACTGAGAGGCGCCAGTATACCCTGATGGATCAAAGGTTAACTTCAAGGTCAGTCTTTCGATCATTTGATGCTCTGGTGTTACAGCGAGTGTAAAATGTACTTTATTAACACTTAGAGTGAGCCTAGTGCAGATTGTGGCCAGCACAGATCAACTCCTCTTAGAACAAAGATTCATTATTGACAATGAATTCGATTAGGACTATCTGGTATTTGGGGCGTGAATAACATGCTACAATATACAGTGGGTGGAAAAATGTCTAGGTTACATTGTAGACCGTCGTTTTTAGCGAAGTCGACAACTTACGGTGGTTAGATGCTCATGTGACTGATTAGACGAACCCAACAACAGCAAACTTCTCAAGTAGGACGTCTGAAAAATTCTCAGATGATAGTACAGAAGGGGGTCTGCGTGTGACATCTTCAACGGTGTTCTTCTGCCTGCTGGACCAATTTTGCTTCAGTGGTTTAAACGGTGTCTATATCAGTGGTTCCCAAGATATTTTTGGCCATGTCTCACCTAAGAATCTTTAAAATCCTGATCAAGCCGTGACATATAATTCTTATTATTCAAAAAGGGAACTCCTATTCACATGGAGGAAGTTTAAAAGGCCATTAAATTGATTTTCCTTAAGACCTTCCTTTCCCTAAGGATGTATATATGTAATAGTATTATCATTTAATTTTAGAATATTACAATATATATATATATATATATATATATATATATATATATATATATATATATATATATATATATATATATGTAATGATACAATATGGTAATCTTTTTGGAATTCCCAAATTATATATATATATATATATATATATATATATATATATATATATAATTATTTATTTAAAAATATGATTCCAACATATTTATGCTCTACTTTTGTATCGAGCACTATTTTTTAAAAATAATAACAAAAATACTAAGGAACTTTGGATTATTTACCTAACGAGTTCTTTCCTATTTTCTATATATTTTCACGCACACACACACACACATATATATATATATATATATATATATATATATATATATATATATATTATTTTATTTTTTTATTTTTATTTGATTCCTAAATTTTCGCTTGAGGATGAAACAAGGCTTGATACTTTAATTCAATTTAATTTTAATAATTATATTGAGGTCTTCGGCTCTCGTTTTTGAAACATGAGAACTCTTATGTAGCGAAGGAATCATATTTTTTTTCAAATAATTATAATTTAAACTCTACTTCTGTATGGAGCACTGTTTTTTTAAAAATAAAAGTAAAAATACTAAAGAACTCCGGATTATTTACCTAATGTGTTCTTTCCTATTTTTTTACATATCTGCATATATATATATATATATATATATATATATATATATATATATATATACAAATGAGAGAAAGAACAGGTGGAGAAAAATTCCACTGTTCGCAGCATTTACCTTTTTTTTTAAATGCTCAATACAAAGTAGAGCAATATATTATTATTATAATTACTATTATTATTATTATTATAAGAGATTATAAAAAGCATGTTGAAATCGCTACTCAAAAGCTTTCATGTTTCAATACTTTGGATGTACTTCTTCAGGCGATGGTAAGTAACAGGTGATTAAATGATTCTTAAGGAAATTTAAAAACAGTGTTACCTCTTTTCCGCAAATTAAAACTGGGGGACATAAGGTTAGAATTAAAAATAGACATGTGAGTATGTCTTGATTAACCAATTAAATGCCAGATCTGCACTAAATAGGAAAGTAAGCTCAGAGGGTGGAGGTAGGTGAGTTATTTTTCATGTCACGATAAACCGGAACATAGACAGGCCCTCATTAACGATTGCGGAAAATACGTCACCAACATCAGTGTATCGTGATTGTAGACAAATATGAAATTGGTAAGAATTAGCAAGATCATTCTCGATAGAGTTAACCAGCTGATTAGAAAGTGCCAACTGGCTCTATCACCAACCAACATTTCTAATTGGCTAGAGAAGATATTACACGTCTTCAGAATGGTCTTGATTTAATTCCTGTGTCTCTTTTACTGACCACGAACGGCCCTTTCATCCGATTTTAGCCCATTGAAGAATACAAGTCGCAGAAGTGGTTTCTCAGGCATAATAAGGTAAACTCAACTTAACCTTTTCTTATATAATCTCAAAATTGACTAAAGTTTGACCATTGGTAATTGTAAGGATAATATTAAGCGTTTCCTTATAACGAAACATTCAGCATTCATACATCAAGCTGCTTGTACTAATTTATCATTTTTTCCTATTCAAAAAAATTTTCCACAAAATATATTCCTCAGGTCCAGTAGCTATTATCGTTCTTTCAAGTATTAAGGGAGGTTTCCTTTCCATCCTTTTATATAAAGTAGTGTGGAATGTCAACATCTTGATTATGTCATTATTTTCTCTCCAAGTTACATGTGATATCCATTTTAGTTGTTGCTTCTGTTAGTAGTCTTCAAGAGATGCACTTTTTGTTATTTGGTATAGTTCTTTGTTTGTGATTCTGTAGCGCCAATCCACAATGTTTAAATAAGGATGATCTTTGTCAGGACTCACAGGCTTCACTCGCTCAAAGCCATTTTGAACTATTGATCTTAGAAAGCGGTTGAGAGTTTAGATATTTCTGGACGGGTTTGGCACCATGCATGAGATCTATAAGAAAGTCTTCATCTGAAGAACATGACACGAGTTTTCAGGTTTTTGATTTTGTAGCAATTTGCGGTGTTGGGCAAAACTATCTCCGGTGCAGCCTATTCTATGTTCAATTTCCTTTTCTCCTATACTTAATTTCTTACAACTAATCTATACACCAAGGTATTTGAAGTATTTAATATTTACTAAATCCAGATCCTTTATTTTTATAATGGATTCAGGGTAGGTACCATCACTGCTTACATTCCAATTCAAGATCATGGTTTCTGTTTTTGAAATATTTATTTGGGGTCCTATTTCTTCGAGGACTTGGTAGAGAATGTTGATTTGCTGCTCAAGATCGTTCTTATCCCAACTATGTATACCTATGTCATCAGCATCGCTCCCCACTTCATACTCAGTTCGTTGAACTTTGACCCCGGAAGGGAAAGCAGGATATGTTGTCTTCTGTTTGTAGATTCGGTTGGGATGTGGTATACAACAAATACAAAAATAAAAATAATATTGAAACGTTATGTACAAGAATCAGAAATAAAATCAACAAATATACAAATTATTCCAAACAATATTTCTTAAGTTAGTGGGTATATTGGAAGGGTAACAGCTATCGGTGCGGAAAAATGGAATCGTCGTGCGGATTTCAAATTCTGACCGAGTACAGTTCGTTCACTTTGCACTAATACTCTTGAAAAGGCATGAATCCATCTATCGACACTATTTAAGTTAACGTGGAAAGATTTGGGAAATGGGGCGTAATATTTGTGTTAAATAATAATTTCAAACTATTATTTTTTTAGTGGCAGTGTATTTTTGCTTTTGAGGCTGATCTTAAGGTCAGATTCTAGACAAAACAGGGATGTCGATTTTAATTGGCTGAGCCGAACGTAGAAAGTGTTTCCAATGAGTTAAGTTTTACGCGTCGAAAGATGCAGACGCGTTAATTTCGTGTGTGGAAACTGCTCCCCAGTGGGGGTGACAGAGTGACCCCACTGGGTAGTTAAAAGTGTACACATCGACGTGTTCAATAAAATAGATAAGTTTAAAACCCCTTTTGTTGAAGTTTTCATTTTACCTCCGAACAAACCAAGTAGCGATCAATCGGCCGGAAAAAGACGGCCGGAAGAGGAGAGAGAAAAGATTGCAACATATGAGTGAATCAAGACCATCAACTAAAAGTTTCCCGCCATGAAGGGAGCAATACAACATTTGCAGATTGGTATTTTTAGACCTTCTTTTAGAATTCATTATGCCTTCTTTAGAATTCATTATGCCTTCTTTTGGCATTCATTATGCCTTCTTTTGGCATTCATTATGCCTTTTAATATTCATTATGCCCTCTTTTACCCATGGAATTTGAATCGAAAAATATCGATTTTTATTATTTTATAATTTTCATAAATAAATCGATCCTGATTTCTTAAGGACTCATCTGTACTTTGTTTTTATTTAAAAATGTCAAATTTGAAATTCTGCTCGCGTCATTGATAATTGATCCTGTTGATGAGGTTATTTTCCTAATTTATAAATAAAAAACAAAGTACAAATAACTGGTTAAGAAGTCAAGGATCGATTCGACATTATTTACCTGATTAACAGGACTTCATTTCTAAAAAATCGATTTTTTCGATTCTGACAAATGACGTGGCTTGAAGGTGGGGTCTTATCTACCAAAATTATTACCTATAAAATTTGTCCCCTATTTTTTTACGAGCGGATCACTCAATTTAAGTAGTCTCCATCTACATCCCGATAACAGATCAGAATGGATTCTTTTGATTTGAGTGTCAGCCAGTCTAATAGAACGAATATTCTGATTCCAACCCATCGTAAATTATAAGCCCTTTAGCCTTGGTAAGACAACCAGTATAGAATTCTGAATTCAAAACCAGTCCTAGATACAACCATTGTGTTGTGCCCCAACGACTTTAATGGGTTACCAGACTCACTACTGTCATCCTGGTAAAAGATCATACCAAAAAGTATGCTGCAATTAATGTAAAATATTCTTCTTTAGATAATTATTCGATGCTCACAATGATATCAGAAAGAGCAATAAAAATTCAAAGGATGTATACCTATGTTTTATAAAGAACTGCTCAAACTGCTATGTAAGCTTGATTTATTTATTTCTGTATCTGTCTATATTCCTGAGATGAGGTATTATGCACATTATTTACATTATTCGGACTATTGTACTCATCTTTGTCGCCATATATATTACAACGTTTCAGCCGTTGTACGATCCGGCCTTCTTCAGGTAGTTGGAATGTCGAACTGAACCCTTTATTTCGCTCACTGGGGTAGACTGTTCTAGTGCCATGTTTGATGGATGTCAGTTAACAGTTATCTCCTGTTAATTCCCATCTCCAAGTTCTCCATTGCCTTAACCGGGTATTGAACTAACTAACGCCTTTATCCACTGTGCACAGTGGATAAAGGCGTTAGTTAGATCCAGTGACAGGACATAAAGAGTGTTAGTTCAATACCCTGTTAAGGCAGTGGATTCCAGTCAAGGGCCTGCCTGGTGACACTAGAAGCAGGTAAATAATTCTTTTTTAAATTTTAAACTAATAGACTTCATTAATTTATTGAAGACATCATAAATATCGCTGGGAAGAACAATAGGAATTATGACGTTTCAAATTTCAAGGAATAATTGAATTTAGGAAATAAACTGAATTGTAAGATAGGCTCCTGTTTATAGTCCCTAATTAATATATATAAGACTCTCAATTCAATTTGGTTAAAAAATAGAGCGTAATAAATAAAACCTCCCTCCACCCGCCCAAAACGGACCTCTAACTGATGATTCATTCATTTATGTGCCATGCGGGATACACGCTTAGGCGATCATGTATCTTTCAATACATAACTGACGATACAGATTTTTCCCGCAATCGGTTGCCATTTCTTTCTGCAGTAGACCAGTTGCCATCTTTTTTTTTTTTTACAAAAATGTATTGATGGTAATAATTTTCTTACAAAAATGTATTGATGGCATTAAAATCTATTTCTAAACTTTCATAGTGTTTTGACCCAGTTTGGCTGTTAACTATTTGCCCATAGATAAGGCCCTAACAGGTGCTACCCGCCCCCACACCGGGTCAGGATGAACCTGGGAACACTAGCAATTAAGAGGTGGTTCCACGCTGCTCAAAAGCTCCTGATCAGAGGCCTTACTGTTGGATGTAGTTTATCGTCTTACCCAGGACGCGGTTCTAGTCTTATCACCAAAGTTGAGTTTAAACCTGTCCAGGATTACGATGGATGATGGTTTAGTAATGCCAGACATCTTTATCAGATTCTAGTCTTTTTTCTGGCAAGTGAAGTTTATTAACACAAATTTTATCTGAGAAAATGAAAGCTATTTCAGACTAAAGAAGATATTTGGTTACAGTCTGTGTTGAACTTTATGTGACTATTTGTTTTTTTTTTTTGGTGGGGGGTGCCTTTGCCTTTGGTGTTTTGGGCAGATAAACAAATAGAAATTTTCTTTTATAGGCTAGATCAATTGAATCAAGCCCAAAGAAAAGAGCGGTCTTTGCAAAAGCCTCGAATCAATATCGCCTGGCCGAGCAACAAATATAATCGTTAATGTGAAGGAGGAGGAGGAAAATAAATAAGGGCAGGAGAGACGGATGAAATGTCATTTAGGGACGGTGGCGTCTCTCTGGCACGCGTTCTCGTTCGCCCATCTGACTCATGCAATCGTGGGAGACAGTATTATGCAGGTACAAATATGATCCCGACATATGTACACATTATTGCATCCTCGCATTCACAGCCGTTAACACTCGAATGCCTTTGTGTCGACCCTGCCTAACCACTGCATCTCACCCACGCCCCCGGACAATCAGCAAGTTCATTGTTGTTGCTCTCATTATTATTATTGTTATTATTATTATTATTATTATTATTATTCGGAAATATCTTTTCTAAGATGGTCGTCATTCTAGATCAGAGTTTCTTTTACCTTCATTTTTTCCGTTCTCTCAGGCGGTGGCGTCATCTGTACGGGAAAGGGAGATAACTGGGAAGCCGGTCATTGCTGGCGTCACAAAAGCCAAGTTGGCTTAAGTCTGTAAACAAACAATACGAACCGGGCTTTGATTTTCGTTGTCTTTCCCTAAATACCGGTTCGATAAACATACGTAAATACTACGGATTTAGGGGGGAAAGTCCTCTCGAATGATCTACAAGGATCCCTTTCGTAATGCGACATCTTTCGTTTTTATTTTTTGGAGTTATTCTTTCGATTTACCAAGGTCTTAAACATTGTTCGGCTTAACAAGAAATTAAACGACTTTTAAGCAGTGGAGTAAGTAGAGCGACCCAGAACTTCACAATGGAATGTCTACGCAAGGTTCGTATATCCTTTAAAGAAAAGCATGTTTTATAAACAAAATTAGCCTATGCTTGTAAAATTTAATTGTGGAAGAGTATGCGTCAGGTTAACATCGAAAAATATCACACAAATGGCGGTTCGGTTTAATTTAAACTGACCCTTCTTAGATACAGAACATGTTTATAACTGATGCATATATGCGTTCTTGTTTATATAAGTTTAGTATAAACAAAGATGTATCTGGGTGTCTCGGTGTGGGGTAATGGTTCACGAGCTAGTCCGGTTGACAATTACTATTTAATAATAAGTTCTATCCTCATTGGGCACTCCACACTTGTGACCTCATGTTAAAATTAAGCTCAGCTGCACTAGGTACATCGGCGTGGGGTAATGGTTAACGAGCTAGTCTAGTAGTGAGTTCAATCCTCACTGGGGTCTCCATGCTTGTAGCCTTGCGCTATAACTAAACTAAGCTTAGTAAATAATAAGTATGATGTATGTTATCCCTGGAGTTGGCCCTACACAGCTTCCCAACACTAAGTACTGCAGCTCTGCTGCGGTAGCAAGTAGGTTTGCAAACCCCACTTGTTAGGGATTTAAAGTTGTCCTTATCCAGGGTGGTGCCCAAAGCTAACTGAGAGCAGTAGACGAAATGGACTCATACCTTTCCAAATTCCAATTTCCACAACAATAACTGCCATGTTTCCCGAACATCCACTTAAGATGTATTCGTGTATCCGAATGAAAAACGAGTAAGAGGAATATATGAAGAAACAGAAAAAGATTTTAGAAAAAAACAGATTGACATGGAACTTATGTATATAAGAAGAAGAGTAGTTATGTATTCGTGAGACGGTGTGTGTGTGTGTGTGTGTGTGTGTGTGTGTGTGTGTGTGTGTGTGTGTGTGTGTGTGTGTGTGTGTGTGAAAACGAAAGGACTGAATGAAAGAAGGAAAGTATGTGTAATAAGAAAGAAAAGGCTAAAACCGAAAGAAAGAAAGAAAGAAAGAAAGAAAGAAAGAAAAGAAGGGAATATCAGAGCCACAAAGAAAAGAAAGAAGGCAATATGGAAATAAGAAAGCAAAGGCTAAAGACTGATAAGGAATAGAAAAGAAAGAAAGAAAGAAAGAAAGAAAGAAAGGAAGAAAGATTGAACGAGAGTGGGTAAATCAAAGAAAGGCAAAAACAACTTTAATACAATATAGAAAGCGAACGAGAAGTTAAAAATACACACGTGTTGTCAACAATATAGAGCAACAAATAGGTTGGCTAAAGAGGAAAAGAAATATCTTCGATGGCGTTATAGGTGAGAAAAAGACACACTTTATGTCTATGTATTACTTTTGCCTATCAGTATATGTTCGTTTGCATATGTGCGAAAAAGAAACGCAATTGATATATGGATTGATAAATAGATGCTTGTGTCTGTGTGTGCGTGCGCACGCACACTTTCGTTTGTATATGGAAGTATATCTACGTGAAATCTAGAATGAACTTGTAAATGACAAATATACAGATTAGTAGAATATGCGTATATTTGAGAGGGGAGTACACCACACATCTCAATGTACTAGGGAATGAGCTTTCTTTGTTATGGTTTTATCTGAGTTGGAATTGTCTTGTTACACTAATGCAAAGACGATATTTCGCTACTGAATTCTTTGGACTCTGAAAACATTTTCTATCTGGAACCAAGTAAGTTCAAAGATGTCTTATTAGTTTATCAAAACTTTAATTTCCCTTTATATATATATATATATATATATATATATATATATATATAAAATACATAAAATGTTAATGGTCAGAGTTGAATCAAACTAGGAAACAGTAATATTAAAAAAGTGCTCAATACATGTATAAAAAATGAAATAAAAGTAAAAATAACATGTAGAGTTTTTAACTTTAAAAATCAGAAGGTCAGTTAAAGCCGCTATCTTGGTTTCAACGTTATGGTCTCCTCAATCGATTTTTATCAAATGACCTATTTATTATTATTATTTATTTAAAATAAAAAAAAAACTAATGGATGCTAGAAGAAGAAGAAGGGGGAAGAGAAGAGAAGAAATGCAAGATATTATAAATGTATCAGTGTGGGGTGAATTGAAATGTCCTTTTTTTTATCCAGCCTAATATGTGCCTAAGAGGAATGTTCTAATATATAAGCAAAAGACTTTGAATTTCAGATATATATATATATATATATATATATATATATATATTAGTTGGTGCAAAAATAATGACGTAATAATGTCGTTTTTTGAGGTTAAAAAATACGTCACAAAACGACATTATTACGTCATTATTTTTGCACCAACCTAATATAATGTGAATAGCTATCCTCTATCTCTCTTACCTTCAATCTATCCTGGGCGTATCAAATTTACTAGGCTCGCTTTCCTCATTATGTGCGCCAGAAATATCAACTGTCTCTTCCGTATAAGTGTCCTTTTTGTTTCCATTGTTGCTTACATGTCCTGTTCATATATATATACATATATGTGTGTGTGTCTGTGTGTATGTGTGTAGCCGCCTGAAGATCGCGGCAGTGTAGAACGTAAGTAGCGAGTAGTAAGGACTAAACATCAATTGCAAGAAGGCTGAATGCATGATTATTAGCAAAAGTGACAGGCCAACATGCAAGAGATTGGAGCTACCGAAGTGAAATAGATACCTGAGAAGCGTACTAAGAGGGGACAGGAAGTGCGAAAGTGCACTAGGATATCGAAAGATGCCTTCCAAAAGCTAAGCAAAGTATTAAGAAACAGAAAAATATCGTTAAAACCAAAGAAAAGAGTACTGGTTTGTTATGTAGTATCAGTCTTTCTATATAGCAGTGAACACTGGACCATCTCCACAAAGATGAAGAAGAGACTTGAAGCAACAGACCTTTGGGAGAGATGGTAAAATGATAAAAGTTATTAAGATCTACAAAGAATGGGAAATTGTGGAGAGCCATGATCGCCAACGTCCTGAAGGGTCATGGTACATAGAAGAATGTATAAAGGACGTTTTGTTACTGTTTATGTAGATTTTTTTTTATTTTTAACCCGTTTTTCTGAGTTTTATTTCTTCCACGTTTTCTTATATCTTCTTTTTTTCTTTTATTGCTGTCATGCCTGGATTGGAGCTGTCCAATCCTCCGTTAAAACATAGTTTACACGGCCTTGTGGAGGACGGATTATTTTCTACCCGACAACTCCTTTACCACAGACGAAATGTAGAAAACCTATCGCTAATCGGTCGCTAATTCCATGGTGTTGTAACTGAGTTATCAAAAACAACAGTAAATAACCGGAATTGGTTTAACAACAAGTTTATTACTTTTTTGTACAGGGGAACATAGTGTAGAATAGAAACTAGGGAAGATAATTTTTAGCCGTGAATGACTAATTGTTTTCAGCAAAAGCTACTGCTGATACTGCTCCTCTTGATACTCCTCTTGATGTAGGCATATTTTTATATCTTTTGTCCGACGGCCGAGTCCAAGCTTGTAAGGAAATATTCTCCCTCACAAGACATGGCAAATATTTAAATGAGTTACACTAATTAGCTCCACCAGTTCAAATCTTTACAGCTAGAATTCTCTATGCTACATCCAAGGGGTCGAATCACCCTTATCGCTTACGTATTCCATTTTTTCCCCAAGAATTGCTATTTTGTGGAACAAGCTCACGTCTGGATACTTCTCTGAGCACTAAACTCTTCAAGTTAAGGATCAATCACTTATCTATCCTCCTTATCCTTATATTATTCACTTCTTTCTTCCTCTTGTGTTCATATCACACACCCCATTCAGCAACCTTCGGCCTTGAGTGAGTCTTGGGCTTTTATTGAGTGAACTTTACTATCAAAAATATAGTCGGATAAAAGGTTTTGAACATTGTAAAGTGAAAAACACGGACAATTCAATTAACGATTATGTATTAGAATTTATTGTAAGGATGTTCAACTATTTTTCGCTTGCCACCCACTTAGACAGATTTTAAAGAGATTAAAATATCTTCCCACCCATCTAACATAAAAATTTGAAACTATTTTACAGCATAGCACTTTGTAAAAACGTAGCTGATAAAACCGGTCATAAAATAAATTTTAATTACCTTTATTACCATACAGTAGTAGCGATGTCTTTATTAATATCTTTTGACACATCATAAATTCTTTGCGAACCACAATATATAAAATGAATTCACAGATTTGTATAAGACGAAATAAATATTTAGTTAATACGTATCTTTAATGAGAACTTTGATTAAATATTTAGTTAATGAGGACTTTAATGAGAACTTTGATTAATGCTTGATGATAACTAAACCCTTGTTTGGTTTTATTGAATTCAGAAACAAATGTTGTCCCTTTGTGTCAGAGTCATCAGTCAGTTACAAACTTAGGCGATCATGTATCTTTTAATACATGACTGACGAGGCAGATTTTTCCCGCAGTAGGTTGCCATTTCTTTCTGAGCTAGACCAGTTGCGATTCAAGGCTATGGAACCCGGTCCATCCTTCTATTTACCCATAGCTGGTGGGGGAGAAGAAGAGGATTCGCGCGGTAGAACACGGTATGTCCTTCTATTTACCCATATCTGGGGAGAGAAGAAGAGGATTCATACCTTTCCCAAGGGTATTAGCATCTAAGTGAATGTAATGGATTCGACTGGAATTCCAACTCGTCTTTCTGATTCCTCAATCCGTGCCTCTATCCATTACTCCACCGTGCCTCTATCTATACACGCGCGGTAGAACACGGTATGCCCTTCTATTTACCCATATCTGGGGAGAGAAGAAGAGGATTCATCCCTTTCCCAACGGTATTAGCACCTAAGTGAATGTAATGGATTCGACTGGAATTCCAACTCGGCTTTCTGATTCCTCAATCCGAGCCTCTATCCATTACTCCACCGTGCCTCTATCTATACACGCGCGGTAGAACACGGCATGTCCTTCTATTTACCCATATCTGGGGAGAGAAGAAGAGGATTCATCCCTTTCCCAAGGGTATTAGCAACTAAGTGAATGTAATGGATTCGACTGGAATTCCAACTCGTCTTTCTGATTCCTCAATCCGAGCCTCTATCCATTACTCCACCGTGCCTCTATCTATACACGCGCGGTAGAACACGGCACGTCCTTCTATTTAACCATATCTGGGGAGAAGAAGAGGATTCATACCTTTCCCAAGGGTATTAGCACGTAAGTGAATGTAATGCATTCGACTGGAATTCAAACTCGTCTTTCTGATTCCTCAATCCGAGCCTCTATCCATTACTCCACCGTGCCTCTATCTATACACGCGCGGTAGAACACGGTATTCCCTTCTATTTACCCATATCTGGGGAGAGAAGAAGAGGATTCATCCCTTTCCCAACGGTATTAGCACCCTAAGTGAATGTAATGGATTCGACTGGAATTCCAACTCGGCTTTCTGATTCCTCAATCCGAGCCTCTATCCATTACTCCACCGTGCCTCTATCTATACGCGCGGTAGAACACGGCATGTCCTTCTATTTACCCATATCTGGGGAGAGAAGGATTCATCCCTTTCCCAAGGGTATTAGCAACTAAGTGAATGTAATGGATTCGACTGGAATTCCAACTCGTCTTTCTGATTCCTCAATCCGTGCCTCTATCCATTACTCCACCGTGCCTCTATCTATACACGCGGGTAGAACACGGCATGTCCTTCTATTTACCCATATCTGGGGAGAGAAGAAGAGGATTCATCCCTTTCCCAACGGTATTAGCACCTAAGTGAATGTAATGGATTCGACTGGAATTCCAACTCGGCTTTCTGATTCCTCAATCCGAGCCTCTATCCATTACTCCACCGTGCCTCTATCTATACACGCGCGGTAGAACACGGTATGCCCTTCTATTTACCCATATCTGGGGAGAGAAGATGAGGATTCATACCTTTCCCTAGGGTATTAGCACGTAAGTGAATGTAATGGATGCAACTGGAATTAGAAATCGGCTCTACGATTCCTGAATCCGTGTCTCTTCTGTGTCAGAGTCATACAATTCCTTTCCTTGCAAATAATCTTGTCACTGCATTGAATTCTGTTTCAACTAAATATGAAGTAAAGAACAATTTTAATAATTGACAGACCTTTTCAAAAAAATTGTTAATACCATTTGAGAATTATTTAAATTTACATTGTTCTAGGTGTTATACGTTGATTACGACTCTTTCTAGAAACTTTTACTTCAAATAAATTTATTTTAAATGAGGTTTCTGCCCATAGATGCTCTTTAAGGTTAGTAATATCTTGAAAACATTTTCCACTTGTTGCTTCTGCTATTTATTTAGGGATCTTTGATAAAAGCCAAAGAAAGATCTGCAATGTCATTGATCCTAACCTGGCATTTCGGGTACGGTCACTTTCATATCATTTTAATTTATCTTCATTGTGCATTGTTTCTATAAATATTTTCATGGTAATTGTTTTGATGAACTTTCCTCTACAGTACATAGAATAGGCTGGGCCCTCACAGCTATCTCCGTCACCAGCGAATCAGAGAGAAGAAAGTAAATAAGGAGAGTGGAAGATGATCTCGATGCTCGGATGCGTGTGGGTGCCGACGACAAGTACCTAGACTCTATGCCTTTAAGCCCTGTACTAGATTGACGGGAACATCTCGTCAATCTAATTTTGATCTTCAAAAATTTAAATGCAATGTCAATCGTGATTTCCTGTCTTAATTAAAGTTCTTTTATTGTTCTTGCTTCTTAATAATGTTTTCTTTCTTCTTGTATTCTTTCGAACTCAGCACCCCCCCTACGTCTTAGTGGCTTTATTGTCTTGCTTGGGTGAAAGGATTTAAAAAAAAATAATTTTAATGAATGAAAATAACTTCTTGATTCATCCATTGTCTGAAAATAAATTCAGTTTTTCAAGAGATAAACAAATTAAATTTTACATGCAATTAGCATCCTAATTTATCCTTGAAGATGTAAATAAAGTTCATTTAAAATTGAGAATATATCAGCTAAGTAAAAAAAATAAAATAAAAAAATTTCTGGCTTTTAATTTATGACATATATTATTCGACATTTTTAAGATATGTGTTAAGGGGTCCACCCCTTTTTTATACAAGTGGACTCGCCCAGTATGTACTTGTTACTGCTGCCGGTGAATACCCGGAAGTGAGAGAGTGTAGAGTCGAGTGTGAGGTAACCGCTTTGTAGGAGTCACAGTTGCAAGCGCGTAGACTCAGAAGGAAGTCCTACTTCGATACTGAATTTCCCAGACTGTATATATATTATTATTGCTACTAAGCGCATTTCTGGATCTACTAACCGTATTACCAATTGTATTATTACGTCAATACATTTATTTGCTATATTTCATTCCTGAGTTTGTCATTCATTTGAGACCGGATTTCATCCCAGAATCCACAACAATATGATAATACAATGTCATATATTTCTGCAGAATGTGTCAAACATTGGCCTTTTGAACAGACAGCAGACTTCGATGCATAAAAACAATCGAAGATACGAACATCACAGTCCTCATAAATGTAGAATATTGGTTTGCTTGCAAGTGGCCTGACACACAGGTAGACAGGTGTAGCCACCAAATTAAGCGGTGTTTACTCATTCCCCCACGAGAATGAGATGTGACACAAGGTCGGATTTATGTGGGGACCCGTGCGCGTGCACCCGGGGGGGTCAAAAATTCCCCTCAGCCCTTGCAACCATTCGGTTGCGCTGGCCTCGGTGCGACCACCGATCCCTCCCTCTTATGCAATGGGAGGGCGCTGCCACGGGCTACTGTTCCCCAAGGCTGGGCACCTCTTCAGTATAATTTTCCTCAGTTGCCCCTCTGTCTTTTGACAGAGAAGCTCCTGAGCGCACTCTGTCCAAGGACAGAGACGCAACTGAGAGATGATAAATAATGCGTAAATCCCTCCACCAAATTAAGCTGACTTGAGTCATTTAATGGAGAGATATATGGGTGTATAGAGACCACTCATACAAATGTGTTGGGCAGGTCCATTCTAGCAAAATGGACCAACCTAACTGGTGTATTAGGTACTCTCCTATAAATGAGATAAAATTAGCTGGCCTGCTTTTCCAAGAGGACACAAGTATTAAGTGGACGATTTTTTATAGTGAATGTGAAAATTGTAATGAGTGAATGGGTCGTGAATCGGATTAGCTAGGTATAGGATAGTTAGTGTTGACCAGCTTCAACCTCTCCCCCTTTTTAGGCCATGTGCCACAATTGTGTTATTTTCACAAAAATATACCAAGAGGACACAAGAAGGCAGCCATGTTAGCAGGTAAGTCATTTGGCTTCTACCTCTCCCTCTTCTCCCCATTACGGAAGCATATTGGCCGTTGGGGAGGAATCAGTTCCTTATTGCTGGGCTGAATCAGTTCCATATTGGTTCTGGCCGATTGTACCCCCCCTGGTGGTCAGGATAATGCGCCATTTCGAATCCTGGTTCTTGTTTTATCACAACGGTAAAATAAAATGAAACGTAGGCCCTTTGGACAAGATTCCAATGTCTGTCTATATTTCGAAATGTAATTTTTATTTAGTCCACCATTTTCTCGAACATTATTCTTTTTACACTAGATTTAAACTTAACAACTATTTATCACCACCTATCAAAAAGTAAAAGTCAGTAGCAAAGTCAGCCAGTCGATGTCGGATACTAAAAGTATCAGCGACCACCACTAGATTTTTCTGCGTCATTACTAATTATATCAAGTTCCTAACGTTTTGTACGTCGAACCTTTTTAGGAGCGACTTAGTGAAATCAAGCCTCCGCTGTGAAACTACTCTACAACAAAAACTCAACTCTCTAAGTTTTTTGTTTCCTCTGAAACTGAGATATCCAAAGGCATGGCACGTTAAATTAGAACAATCTACCCCCGTGGACTAAATAAAGGGTTCGGTTAGAAATTCGAACGTATATCACCCGAAAAAAGGCCGGAGGTTACAACGGCCAAAACGTCGTGAATACGGCAATAAAGATGAGGACAACAGTCGGAACAATGTAAATAGTGTAAAAAGATCATGCCAATTGATCAATACGATGAAGACATAAAAGTATTATGAATTTCTTTCTTTAAATATAGTAAAAGTTTTGGTAGCCACCAGTCATTGCTGATGACTTGTTTATTACACAAGCAACGATATCTGTAAATGGTATTACACGCTTTTCAGAGTATGAGTTAGCTTTTGAAACAAATGATATATCTTTTGTATAATTGGTAAAAATAGTAGTAAAAATATAAGCAGAAAGTATTTCTTGTCATATTTGCAAGGAAACTGATCATCTTTGACATAATTTGCTTTTCACTGTCAACAGCTATTACTTCGATCCGCAGGCTCATGATTGTAGTATCACTTGCAAGTAATGACTTTTAAAATTGCTGCCTTGTCCTGAGGCAGCACAGTCAAAAAAAGCACGACAACATTTTTTAATGACGTTTGTCTACTCTTATGAGCTCCTCCATTTTTATCAGTAAGTTCTAATGTTTGGTAATATGCGACAAGACCATCTTTAGTTTTGTCTGTGTGATTTCCAAACGCAGAGATTATTGGATTTCATTTTATAAACTGCTTATGGAGCTCTTTGAAATATTCCACAGTCTTTGGTTTTATGTCTGACGCTGACATGGTCTGTGATACTATGATGGCTTTATTGTATTATTTTTTTTTTAAGCATTTCACTCCAAGCAAGGCTGGAAGCCACTAGCATGCAAGGGGTTACAGAGGATTTGGAGCGAGAGCAGATAGGAGTGATAGAGGAAAGGATGAGAAGGATAGTGGATAGATCAAGATAACTGGAGATGTCGATTGACATTACATTTGAATAGTCGGAGATTATAGCTACCAGGGAAACAGGAAAAGGGAGTTCCACAGGCAAGAGGTGCGAGATATGAAGCTATTGGAGCAGAAGAGACGGCTACATTTAACAGAATCATGAGAAAAAGAATTATGGAAAATATAAAATCACCAGTGATGATAATCCTTCTTCTTCTCAGTCTGTGAATGTCCTTTTGTTGGACGTAAGCCTTTCCCAGACTCAATGAGGAATGGGCCATTACCCTACCGCGCCGGCCTAATGCGTGTTGGTAGGGGACGGGTGTGACACGCTTGGACGATCGTCTCTTTTCGATTCATGATCGCTCAAGGATATTTGTACATAAGTGGATACAATAAACCCGACTGGAATTGGAACTCAATTCTCCGATTTCTTTTTCTGAACGTTTATCCATTACACCATTCGTACAGTATATCCAAGCTTATAGAACCTGGTATTCCAAAGTGGTCACCCATTTAGCTATTGGCGAGGCTCGACGTTGCTTAACTTAGTTGGTTGAATGAGAACCGGTGTTTCAATATAATACGGTCGTCTGCGTGATGATGTTTACTCCAGTTCAACATAATTTTGATAATTATTAACTGGGTCGATATTCGATTGAAGTGGATATTGAGTATTCCTTAGTTAGCGCGTGCGTTACGCCCTGTCACTACATCATAAATAATGTACCGTTTTGATTGCGTTAAAATACGGAAAAGACATGTCAGTGACGCTACTTGATTTGAGTTAGCAAAAGAAAGAAAGAAAGGACTTGCCAATGCGTCATCAATAATGGACTATTCCGTTTCGATCACGAGGAATGACGGAAATGACATATCAGCGACGCTACTTGGTTTCATTAAAAAGAAAGAAACAAACAAAATCAAACAGTAAAGTTGTAACATTTTCACGGGTACTACGAGTAAACAATAAAATCAGATATAAGTGTTTCCTTTGTAGTCAGTTAGTTTCCCTCAACACAAACTATTACTTAAGTTAAAATTGGAAAATTGATTACAATCGGACGGCACCAGCCATATTGGAGACATCTGATTTATAGTGAAAGTGATCTGCACTTTTCATCAACAATCTGAATTTGTTTAATAGTCTAAAAGTCGCATGGAATTAAGATCTTTATTCTGACAATGGAAGGTTTTATTATCAATATGAAAAACTAAACTTTTAATTTTGAGACATTTAGTTAGACTCGGAATAAATAAATTCAAAATAAAAAATGGCTCCTCCATCACCAAAAGAAGTTTTTTATAGAAAAAATATTTTCTCGACAGGTATTTGTATTATTTTAAAAATGAGAATGCAATTTTCTCTATTCGTTCTGTGTATGTGTGTTATTGAAAGATATTCATCGTTTGAAAATATGTTAAGATGTAAGGAAAATAAAGTTCCATATTGACGACTACAACGATGACGACAATGATGATACTGTCATTGATAAATTAAAAATTGAACCTCTTGATTTACATAAATGAAACTTACAAATGGTCAGAGGAACTCACATAATTTCTAAATCTGGTATTGTGAACGTAAACAGAGCGATGCATAATATCAGGAAAATTAGTTGAATAAATGAAGCAACTAAACTACCACTTTTGAGTTAACATCACAAACAAACGTCTAAGTTACACGAAAAAATACATTTTATTGATTAATGTAGAGCTACATTGGAAGGAACTGATGGCATGGTTACAGATTATATCCTTCAAGCAAATAGTTTGCCAGTATGACACAAAAAAGAGAATAGCAAAGTGGAAAATGTTTTTCAGCTTCAAGTTTGATGATAACGTCAAGATAAATGAAGATTTTTGTAATTTCTCGAACACGATGTTTTATGTGAGGCTCAGATCACACTCAATAAAATTTAAGGTCAGGAATATTGTTATAACCTAGAGAAGGTTACTGAATAGAATAATCAAACGATGTTTGGTAATGAACGCTAATACTTAGGACAAGAACAACACATATAAGATTCACCAGCGGCGCGTAGAAAAAATTGTCAACTGCTAGAAATGAGTCAAGGGAATCTCCAACTGCAGACCAACATACAGTATTAACTACTGTATTTATGGATATGGGGGCATGCCCATTGTCGACCGTAGGAATGCTACAACAAATATATACAGTAATATTACAAAAGAGACACATTTCAACCAAGTCAAAAATGTCTTTAAAGACACCACATTAATGATAAAATAGAAAGAAAAATCTGTAATATTATTGCTCCTAGTCTGGCGTCTCGGCCTCAATCACTTTCCCACCGCCGTAATTTGACTTCCCTATGTTTTCCTATAAATATTTTCATGGTAATTGTTGTGATGAGCGTCTCTCTTTGGTACCTAAGCGCACTACTAGAATGGCGGCAAGTTCTCCTCATTTCACAGTTGAGATGGTTAGATGTAACCGCAAGTTCTATGCTAGAAGTTTCTTCTCTCACACTTCTCGCGCGTAGAACTTCACTTCAAACATTTCAATGCAAAATCAATCGTTATCTCCTTAATTCCTGTTCTTTTATTGGCCTCTCTCCTTAATAATGATTTCTTTTTTCATATTCTTTTTTCTGTATACGAGCTGTAAATTTCTGTCTAAAATTACCGTGTAAACAATACTAGCTAAAATAATATCTCAAACTGTATAATAAAAGATGCTGAGAAAGAGGATGATCAAAACGATCAGCATAGAAAGATTTAGACACGAGCATCACTAGCAAAGGTTACAATCGGTATTCAGCGTTACATTGGCTTTGTGGAAGATTAAAGAGGATATGTGTGCAATAAAATTCGACATTCACGAGTCACTTCCTTGTTCTTTAAGCTGTTTGATGCCACAAATGGAATACACAATTTTCATAATCTATTAAACACTTTGCTCAGTACTCGAGTTGCTTTATTTTTGCAAAAAAATATCATATATACACGGGTATCATGCGACCATCGAAGACCTATTTTCGAAGTCAATTTGACTACAGTAAATGGATATATACTCTGGTTAACGGCGTAGCCAGGGCCAGCAGTACATACGCTAATTTTATATCTCGTGTATGATGCGACCCTCTTAAAATTAGCTTCAAAACACTAATACTAACGTTGTTTAATTTTTATGCATAGGTCTAAAAATAGAAAACAAAAATGTTTTACTATTACTAAACTGGAAGGACTGGGAGAATTCTTGAATACAATATAAAATAGCAGAATTAATAATTCTCTTTGTATAATTTTACTTTTTTTTCTTTTCTTTTCGTTTATTTATTTATTTTTTTTTTTTTTTTTTGCCTAAGCCACCCTACGTCAGTAGTGGAGTTATTCAACACTTATTTAACATGTACTCAAATCTGAGTAAAAGTGATTTATAAATAAATAGTTTACTGTCAACTATATACAACTAAGATCAATTGTTAGAAATGGCTTTGAGCAAGTGAAACCTGTAAGTCTCAACGAAGGTCGTCCTTCTTCAAACAGACAAGCGCTATAGAAGCACAAAGAACTCTACCAAATAACAAAAACTGCGTCACTTGAAAACTTTCAACAACAGCTAAAATGGATAGCAGATATAACTCGAAGAGAAAACAATGACATGATCAAGTTGTTGACGTTCCACACTACTTCATACAAAATGTTAGCAAGGAAACTCCCATCAGTAGTAGAAAGAACCATAACAGCTAGTGAACTTGAGAAACTCATGATCAAGATGTTGACGTTCCACACTACTTCATAGAAAAGGTTAACAAAGAAACTCCCATCAGTATTAGAAAGAGCGATAACAGCTAGTGAATTTGAGAAAATCATTGATCAAGATGTTGACGTTCCACACTACTTCAAACAAAAAGTTAGCAAGGAAACTCACATTAGTAGTAGAAAGATCGATAACAGCTAGTGAACTTGAGAAACTTATTTTCTGGGAAAAATTGTTTTAAGTGTAAGATTTTATAAATTTCAGCCCACAGCAGTACAGGCTGTTCGATTAATTAATGCCAAATATTACCTTATAAGGAACCGGCTAATATTACCATTGCCGTTAAAAAAATATCGTTTAACTCGTCTGAGCAAGTTGTAATTTTCGTGCCGCAAACAAAATTACTTATCTAACAATAGAATGTTATTCTTTGGCAAGACGACACCATTTCTTGTGCAAACAAAAGAAACTTACATATTTATTCTAGTGATAACACAACTAATGAATGTTTGCCAAATTTTATTACATATTTATAAACCCATGTTTTAAGATGTGTTTCATAAACGTTTACAATATCTAACAATTTTATGTATACTAGCTGAATACCCGTCGTACGAATAGATAAAAATTGCCATAGAACTTCTTTTACGGTTTGGTTTGGTTTGGTTTGGTTTGGTTTACAGCATATCAACCTCAATTTTAATGCTGACAAGATTTTTATTGTTGGTAATATTTTTTCCAAAAATGTATTTCTGGTAATACTTTTTCAAAAATGCATTGCTGGTAATAATTGTATTACTGGTAATAATTTTTTCTTCAAAATTCATTGCTGGTAATATTTTTTTACAAAAATGTATAGCTGGTATTAAAACCTATTTTTACACTTTCATAGTGCTTTCAACCCAGTTTGTTGGCTAACTATTTGCCCATAGCTGGGACCGTAACAGGTGCTACCACTCCGAGTCAGGGTGGACCTGGGAACACCAGCAATTAATAGGTGGTTCCACGCTCCTCAGAAACCTGATGAACAAAGGCCTTGCTGCCGGATGTAATATATCGTCTTACCCAGGACGCCTTCTTTTACGTCTCTAAAATTTCAGTATAAGCAACATTTCCAGTGAGACATCTATTGTCTCAAGTTCTTTATTATGCTAATTATCATTATGCCAAGTCCACTTGAATTTCCTACATAGAGATAATTAATTTTCTATGGTTTGTATTATTAATAATAAAAATTAATTCGGCAAATTTACTGTTTTCACTTGTTTAAATAATTTGGTACAGTTCTAAGAAAATCTAACAGATTATTTTGATTTATTTAAAGAAAGCTATAAAATATTTTTCATCTCTGCTCAACTTGTTTGTAATGCGAACTGTCAGATGACAACAATGGTTACGTACAAACGCTGTCGAAAATAAGATTGCAACTAATAAATTACTCTTTATCATAATTCTAAGTCCATTTGAATTCCCTACTATGGACATTACTACATAGAGCAAACCATGAGAGAAACATTTGAATAATTTTGTAAACTTTATATTAATAATAATAATAATAATAACAAATTATCGCAATATACTATTTTTCCACTTCTCCGGTGAGAAGACACGTCCTGTCGTACGGTACAGATTTAAGAAAATCTTATTAACCAGATTATTTTGACTTATTTAGATAATTCCATAAATTCTTTCGGCTTGATTCGACTAAATTGTAGTAAAGTGGAATAGCACGCGAAGACAATGCTTATTATGAACGCTCTATGCTTTCTATCTTCCGACTGAATTTTGAAAAGGCAAATATAAAGTCTTTCTATACTAACATGATGAATTAAAAAAGATCGACAAAGATATTGCTTATATATGACAAATTTTAATATTTAAATTAAGAATAAATAACACAGAAGGAATATTTATTGCAATATGCTTTTAAAAATTGTTATGTAAATTAAATATTATTGCTAACGTTGAAAATGCCATTTGTTAGTAATATATATAAAAGGCTGGTAATCACTTTTTTATGTGATAGTGTTACAGTGTCGACTGTAAAATCGTAGGCCCTATCTCACGCGCTCGGGTGCCCCGTATTAAACTGATCTTGTATCACATTTTGTCCTCGTCGGGAGATAAGTAAATACCAGTGTCCCTGGCGGGTTCTATTGATGTAAGCTGGGATCTGCTTCTTCAATTGCCGTGTCCTCTCATGATGTAGGCGATCATGGCTCTCCACAATTTTCTGTCCATTGTAACTCTTGTCTTTTTTGCTATTTCTCCCACAGCTCACTAATTATGTTATACGCTGTTTTCGTCTGTCCCTCTTGCTTTCAATCTGTCCTCATTACGCGCACTAGAAATTTCAACCGTCTCTTTCTGGTGTTAACTATAAGTTTTCTTTTTGTTTTCATTTTCTCTAAAACCTTATCGTTGCTCACATATTCGATCCATTGTATCCTTAGAATCTTTCTGTAGAACAACATTTCTGTTGCTTTAAGTCTTTGGGGAGATTTGTCCAGCATTCACTGCCATATAGGAGAAAAGATATCACATAAGAGTGCAGTAATCTTTTCTTTGTTTCTAATGAAATTTTCCTGTTTGTTAGTACTCTGCTTAGCTTTTGGAAAGCATTTTTGGCTATCCCAATGCGCCTACGAATTTCAGTGTCGTCCTTTCCGTCCTCTGTTAAAACACTGCCCAGATATTTAAATTTGGCATCTCCGAATTGTAAGTTGCATTTTGGACTCATCCTTTTGCTAACAACCATGCATTCTGTCTTCTTGCAGTTGATGTTTAGTCCTTTCTTCTCGCTTTCCTTCACTACATTCTGTATAAGTTTTTGTAGTTTTCTGTTTGCCAGCAACACTTTTATCTGTACATCTTATTTTGTTAAGATTGTGGCTGCCAATAATAAATCCTGATAGGACTTCTAATTCCCACAAAATCACCTCGACGTATAGGTTGATTAAATCCGGTGAGACGACACGTCCTTGTCTCACATCCCTTTCTATTTTTCTATATCTGCTGAACTCATTTTCTATTCGAATGAAACTTGTTTGCAGCCAGTATGGGTTCATGATTATTGTAACATCCTTCCCAAATATAGCAAGGTTGCTGAACAGTTCCAACGGGTCTTTGTGGCGTACTTTATCGGATGTCTTTGCGTAATCTATAAAACATAGCTACAGTTGGGAATGCACAGACGAAATTTAGCCATACATGGATTTATAAAAGATATGTTGTTGTTTTTTTTGTTTTTTTGTTTTTTTGTTGGATTCATAAGTTGATTATGATTATGATTATGATAATAGGATTCATAAGTTGATTATTAAGAAAACTGTTTTAAGCACAGAATGAAGAATTTCTATTTTCATCATGTTTTTATGAGAAAAAAACCTTCACGATGAAGTTATATCGCGGAAAAATAAAATTTGCTGAGAACAAGGAGAGATTGTTCCTGTGAATACTCAACATTCTCATCTTCTGTGTGTTTTGTTCCTCCAGGACATGGGCGGTCTCCACAATTTCCTGTCTTGTGTAGCTCTCAGTTTTGTCTGTTTGCTGTCTCTCCTAATCCCCGCTTTACCAATTATTTACATAAGGCCGCTAGCTATAATACTCGCCGCTTTATTCTGTCCCTCTTGCATGTCACGTGAGTGTTAAATTTCCTTTCCTCGCAATGTCTGCTAGAAATTTCAACTAT
This sequence comes from Acanthosepion pharaonis, assembly GCA_903632075.3. Lineage (NCBI taxonomy): Eukaryota > Metazoa > Mollusca > Cephalopoda > Sepiida > Sepiidae > Acanthosepion > Acanthosepion pharaonis. The sequence continues at coordinate 920,145 of CAHIKZ030000086.1, read as the reverse complement.
CTCTTTTAGTGCAAATCTCCTTTTTGTTTCCATTTTCTCTAAAACTTCATCGTTGTTCACATGTTCAGTCTATGGTATTCTTAGGATCTTTCTGTTGCTTCAGGTCTATTCTTCATCGGTGAGGAGATTGTCCAACATTTACTTCCATATAGGAGAACCGATATTACATAATTGTTCAGGATTTTTTTCTTTGTTTTTAATTAAATTTTCCTGTTTTTTAATATACAAGGTGTCCATAATGTTCATGTGCACTTTAAAAAAATTATAACTTTATTTGTATTTGCGATAGAAATAATTTGTATTGCTGATAAATTTTTTCACATTTTAAAAATCAAAAATATATATATATATATATATATATATATATATATATATATATATATATAAAAAAGGTAACATATCTGTTAGTATATAATCCAAGTAGATCTTAGTAATATAAAATAAAATAAACTTATTCCCAATACGAGATGTTTTTGTATTGTGTATTAATATATATATATATATATATATATATATATATGTGTGTGTGTGTGTGTGTGTGTGTGTGTGTGTGTGTGTGTAAGCAAATATATGGATATAAATCCGACAGTATGAAAGAAAAATACAGAAAAAACAAAATTCTGAATATGCATTATTAATGTTAAAAATAAAAGTCGACGTCGGACGTTTCGGTCTATTTAAGACCATCTTCATGGACATTTTCATTTAAACATAATTAACATTATAACTACGTAACAATTTAAACAAAACGATGGACATAAGATCCCAACTTATTCAAACAGATAACTGAAATTTTTATACAGATCAGCGTTCTGTTTAAATTAAATTGTTACGTGATCATATTTAAACAGAAAAATGAAAAATGTCCATGAAGATGGTCTTAAATAGACCTGAAACGTCCGACGTCGACTTTATTTTAACATTAATAATGTATATTCAGAATTTTGTTTTTTCTGTATTTTTCTTTTTATATATATATATATATATATATATATATATATATATATATATATATATATATCCAGTCATTAACAAAATTTTAAGAGGACTTTGTAATTTCATTTAAGTTAAAAAAACAACACAATAAGAAATACTTTTTGAGAGACTGGCCTACTCTTACAAACAAATTTGTAAATGACTATGTTCTCTATTCATTTCAAGCAAACCTGTCCAGTGTTCAGTATTTTGTAAGACATCCTTTGCTTTTGATTATTGCTTGGATATGGGGGGGGTCATGCTGAGAATCAAGTTGTTGCAATAATCAGCCTAGATTTCTTTTGTTAAGTCTTCTTTAGTAGTCTCTCTCAGTGCTTCAACGCTTGAAGATTGTTTTTCTACAACTTTGATTTCGACAATTTCCCATAAATCTTCAGCCTGGTTCAAATGTTCACGGTTGTCACGCTGATCTTGTTCAAAAAAGATTCTGAACGACTTTTTAACATGGAACACCATCATGCATAAATATTATGCATTGATTAATGTGCATAAGCAATTTCACTTTCTCCTGTAATCGTTATACCTACATTGCACCCATTGATCGGTGTTCCTGGAAGCCAAAAGTAGATTTCAACTGTTCCATATTTGGACATAGCGTCCCAAATCATCCGGGTGGATGGATGCTTCTTAGTTTGAATTATATACTTTTCATCCAATCTCTTAACAGGAGTTTTTCTAGACTTTCTTTTATGCATAACGAATTGTTGCAGAGTACACTCTTGAGCAAATTTACTGAAACAACCTCTTTAGTTTCTTTTCATTCACCATAAGGTCAGTTTTAGACCCCCTGGATTTCTATCTTTTCCTCAAATTAGGTCATTTGCAGTGGTGGGCAGTAATATGAATCTACTTTCGGGGTGCATGAAGAAATTTGTTTGGCTTTGAAAAATAATGCGTCATCTGTGATTGCATCAGATTTTCATCACGCTCAGACACTACTGTCTCGACTGTCTATTAGTTGTCCTACGGCCATTGTCTGCGATGGACGTTACTCCAAGAAAGCGTAGGAAAATTGTAACGCTGCACGAACACACTGGCGAGCCTTGTCAGTGAGCAAATCAAAGTACTATCGACTAGACCGGAAATTCTCTTGATTTAAATTCAATCGAGAATCTGTGGTCAATCTGCAAGGAACGTCTTTGTGGAATGAACATATGAAATATTTACATGTGCACTAGGTCATGTTTCATTAGAAATTAGGAAAAAAAGTAAATAATAATGGAATTAGTCGTTTTGGTTCAATTAATTTGCACAAGGGTGTAGATGAAATTTGAATAATTAGATTTGTTTGGGAAAATGCTTTGACACAAACCCTACATAACGGTTTAATAATTTCTTTAATTTAATTTTATATGACTTCATGGTAAAAAATACATTTTAAGAAAATTTTATTTTCTTTTTAACTGCGACGAATGAATTATTAGGATTTCTTACTCTTGAGCATGCAACACACAACTTGGTCATGCGTAAATATTTCTTTCTGGAGCCAAATTCCAACTTTTTGATGCGTTTGGCTTTGTAATTTGTTTATAGTTCTCGCAAACTCAGAACAAACTGGAAACTGGATTCTTGTATATCTAAAAACTTAAAGAAACTATATGCAAAAACAATATTGTCTTTTTATTAATTAAGTATCTGTTATTTAAATCATTAACGAGTATTTCGTATGTTAAATAATAAATTATTAAATTTTTCAAAAAACATTAATGAAAATTTATTGTACTAAGTTACGCACCCTAGTGCTTTGTACCCAGTTATATGTTTGCACTTTTCCCCAAAATTTGCTTTCGATCGGTCGATGTATGGCTATTTTAGAAGGTGGGACGGACGGACGGATAGCCTAACAGAAGTCACAGAATTTTATATACAGATTCACGAGAGCGGTGTACATAGCTGTTTCCATAGAACCACAATTTGGGCTCTTCGTGTAAGTGAATAGGAGGATTTTTCCCCATATTTTAAGCTCAATTCATTGCATAAATACAGGATGCAGCATAAATGCTGTTACAAAATTTCAAATGAATTCTACTTCTGAATGTTTAGTCACTACTTTGTCGCCCAACAACTTATACTATTTGTTTTTTCAAAGTGTTTTATCATTTACTGGCAACAATGTCTATAGAAATTAAAATTAAATGAGAAAATGAGCTGACTCCACCTAAGTTTTTTAAAACTGGAAAGCAATTTGGAATTAATAGAATGTTTATCAAAAGGACAATCTATCGATACAACGAGACATCCTCCATCAAAGATAGACCGAGATAAGAGGTAAAGATCAACAAGGAAATGTACATAGAGGACATCTTGGAAGTTACACCCAAGTCGTGGTGTAATGCCAATTATAGTGATAAACATTGGACACTTCAACAAGATGGAGCGAAGAGCCATATTGCTCCTGTAACACAACAGTGGTGCAGAAACAATTGTCCTTGTTTCATCACCAGAGACGAAAGGCTTCTCTCATCACCAGATATAAACTCCCTTGACTATTGTTTGTGAGAATGTTATGGAGGGTAAGGCCTGTTCTATTTCGTAGCACGATATTGAAGCTCTGAAAGCAAAATTAAAGAGAGTACGCAACAAAATACACATAGAAACTGTGCATACGCCATTAATGACTTTCCCGAAAGACTTGTGGTGAAAGCTAAAAGGAGCCATATTGAATAAGATTTTCTGATGTTATTTAGCAGATTAATACTTATTTTATGTTAAAATTGTATGCTGATATAATACATTTTTCCAGGAGTTATGAACTTTTTCTTTTGTAAAAGTATTTGTGCCACACGCTGTACTATCACAATGTCTACTAATTTGGCTATGACAAGAATTGTTTAACCATAAATCATGTTTCAATAATGGCTGATGCAATAACAAAACTATATTGTATCATGAAATCTGATATAACACACGGTAGTACAAAAAAATAACAATCTTACAACTAAGTAATCGTATATTTTTGTTAAAAGTTGTGTATATATTCATAGAAATTGTTCAGAGCTCTCCTCTTTAGTGCCTCGATTTCACGAATTTAAGCACAGTTTTAGATTAGAAACAAAGTCTTAATTTCATAATGCCATTGTTGATATTATTTGTTGTAACCATATACTCTATGCTAATAGTTTTTCTCTCGCATTTCTTTCTTGAAGAACTCTCTTCAGTCTTCTGGATTTCCTCTTCAGTACTTTCCTCAAAATTTTTAAATGCAATGTCAGTCGTTATCTTCTGTCTCCTTCAATATTGTCCATTTTTTTAGTTTTATTTTTTGATGTCCTCTCTGTTTTGTTTTTGTTTTTTTGCTGTTTTTTTTTTGTTTTTATTTTTTTTTTGGGGGGGGGTCACTCCCAGTAACCGTTTTCGCCTTAGTGGCTTTTATAGCTTTGCTTGGATTGAAATAATTATCTATCTATCTATCTATCTATCTATCTATCTATATATATATATATATATATATATATATGAAATATTCAATTGCCTACATTGGGCCGGTGTATATATATATATATATATATATATATATATATATATATATATATATATATATATATATATATGCAGTTTCGTGGTGAGTTGTTTTGTGACATTAGTTTTCACACTTTGGCAAACTTCAGACAGAAGCGTGAAACATTAGGTTACAAACAACTCTCCATGTAACCGCATATATTAGCTCTGTCACGGATATTGAGCACTTTCAACAAAATACTGCACGCGCGCACACACACACACGCATATATATATATATATATATATATATATATATATATATATATATATATATATATATATTCGTAAAGAAGCAATGGATTTAATTTTAGATATTTTTAGTGGATACTCATATTTGAGTAGACGGTCTGTTTATTTATTAAACAGTATGCCTTTTTTATTTTCACCGGCCTGAATATTCTATAAATTTTATTCGGAGAGCGTATATTTTCTCTAATAAGATTTCTTGACTATTCAGGCCGGTAGGCGAAAATAAAAAGGCATACTGTTTAATAAATAAACAGAGCGTCTCCTCAAATATGAGTATCCACTAAAAATAAAATGATATTCACACATACACACACACACACACACACACACACACACACACACACAAGATATATATATATATATATATATATATATATATATATATATTAATAAATATACATACTATCTCACACCTCTAGTACGAGTTTCATGCACAACGCAGTCTTCGGGTGCTGATCTCAAACTGACTGCTTTTACAGTTTTAATCAAAATATATCTGGTTGTCACCACGCTGATGTGGTGGTTACAGATTACTAACACTGAACCTTAAAAATAGTAAAATTAACAAAAATAAGTGTGGAACAAGCAGGGAGAAAAGAAAATTATAATTATGAAAATTAAATTTTAAACTTCAAGTATGGTAAAATGGAAAAAAGGAAATGGAGGAGAAAAAAATAAAATGGAAGAGAAAAATTAATGGCCAAAGTTGGGGATAATTAAAAACAAAGGTAAGAAAAAAAAAGTGATATATAATATACTAGAAAAACGTTAGAAAAGAATTAAGAAAAATTTAAGAGATAATCTGGTGTAGTGTATTTAAGGAGATGTTTAGTTTTGTGTCTGCAAGTAGTTGTTAATTATCACCTCTGGTTCAATAATTTAGGGTAGTCTAAGTTTTTTATAATAAATAATTTTTCAGCCGAACAAAGACAATAATTGTCGCCTTTCCCGTTAAAAGCTTTAGACCTAGAAACAATTTCCCAATTAACTGATGTTGAATGTTCTTATATCTTTAAACTGCCATAAATATTTTATGTTTATATTTTATGTTTTTAAGGTCATTTCATGGTGACAAAAAAGCAATTTCCAAGGGTTTTCTGTGGAACTAAAGCAAAATTTAACATGTATTTTTAAACTACTATTCTGTCTACAGTTTCTAGCAATTCAGCAGTGTACAGAAAGATTTCAAGAACACTAAACCTAGAAATATATATATATATATATATATATATATATATATATATATATATATATATATATATATATATATATATATATATATGTGTGTGTGTATATATATATATATATGTGTGGGGGTGAATTCGCCTTCCTCTCTATCGGATGCTGATAACTCAGGGCAAAACTCCGATTGATGTCAAATCAGTCCGGTTTCGATCCCGGCTATCGGATGTCTAACCACACTGATGAACTGTGATACAGCGAAACAGTCTGCCTGTGGATGACGATATATATATATATATATATATATATATATATACACACACACACACATATATATATATATATATATATATATATATATATATATATATGTATGATCCTATAAATATAAGCAGTTATACTCGTCCGGCAAAACCTTAGGTGTTTTAGCTTGTAAATCACCAAACCAATACCCAACGGGAAGAAAAGGGTAAAAAAAAAGAAAGAACTAAGAACATATATTTCCAGCGAAAATAATCGTCTAGAATTTACGTTCAGAATCCAAAGAAAAAACCTCCGATACGAGTAAGTAAAATAACTAAACAAAGTGCTCATTACGCTAAGTAGAACAAATAAAGCAAAGTAAACCTAAAGAGCCAGACAAACCTACCTAGGTTTCATCTACGCAGATCGTCAGGGCAGACTGCGTAGGTGAAACCTAGGTAGGTTTGTCTGGCTATTTAGGCTTACTTTGGTTATATATATATATATATATATATATATATATATATATTATTGTCGGTTGTCCTTCGAATCCGAAGATGACTTGTCGTATCTGACTCTCATCTGTGTACCCGAAGGTGGCTTCACAACCCTAAGCTAAAGGCGCAGAGTCTGAAACATTGGGGGCACTGAAAGTCTGTTGTCGTAATCACTGGTGACGATGCCCTGTGGCTTTCATCTCTGCCAGCGGTAAGCTTCTGGCGTCGAGTATCCTCGAAGGCGGTAACATCATCATGAATTCGGATTCGCTAACGTGTTCGATCACTGGCACGCTCCTCTTGTTGTTGGGGGTTGGATCTTATATTATATACATGCATATTATATATATATATATATATATATATATATATATATATATATATATCAGTGGATTTTATCGCCTTACTTGAAATGATTCTCTCTTTTTCTCTCTCTCTCTCCTCCCTTCCTCCTGAGAACAGTGAGAAAACTAAGAATTATCTAAGAATTCCCTCCCACTCTGTAGTTGTCTTCATATACATTCCTACTAGCCACCCTCCACTTACTGGAACACAGTACACTGATCAAAGGTGTGGAGGTCATATCAGATATATAGACAGACATTGTAATATACGCGACTACTTAACAAGACCAAAGACGGACACCCTCTGCATGAAGTTAGCGACAACACCTATATGAGAGCAATCACAAAGCATTCGCTCGTTTTTACCTGCTTTTCTCGTCCCCGGAGTAAAATTAGAAGCAACCAGGCACATCTTAACAAAGAAGACTTTATATCTTTTGTGTCGTCTCTGTTTTTTCCGCGGCCTCTTAAGGTCTTGAATAAACTCGTACAGATGCCAATAGAGAAATACCACACCTGTTTTTCATTAAACTACAGCTCAGTTTTTAGCAGAAAAAGAACAAATTTGGAAAAAATCAATTTAGGTGATTGTATCGCGCCAATCTTTCACTAGGCCACCCCTTACTTGCCTGGTTAATTAGCATTTGAATTCGTCACTTCTACCTTTGCTCGAACTCTGAGCACTGAAAAATAAGTTACGTAACTATTTTATCTACCAATATAAATCAAAGGGATCTCATATATACCATCTATTGATGCTGAAAAAAATGGTCGGTTTTTGTAACACACCAATAAATTAAACATATTGAAATGATTGCTACAGAATAGATTAAAATTTCAGATATGCGTTTTACTATCCATTGGAAGAAAATATTAAAGTAAATGAAGATTTATATTTACTTATCAAATTAGTACTGTTTTTTGACTAAATTTGTAGATTTTGCTAAATTTGTAGATTTTACTAAATTTGTTTTGTTTTACTAAATTAGTAGATTTTACTAAATTAGTTGATTTTACTAATTTTGAGTGATTTTACTAAATTGGTAGATTTTGCTAAATTAGTAGATTTTACTAAGTTTGTGTTATTTCCAAATTAGTAGATTTTAGTAAATTAGTAGATTTTAGTAAATTAATACTAAAACATAGGATACCTAAATCATATAAAAAGGAAAAAAATTAAAATAATAAACACAGATTTGAAATAAATCTAATTTCTATGACGACCCAGTTAAAGAAAAAAAAAGTTGAACGTTTACTTAATTGCCTGGATAACGTTTTGTTTCTTTATTGAAACTTTTGTTTTCTTTAAAATCAAATTCTGATGACGGCCGATCATCGACGAAACATGTCAAAGTAAAAATGTTCTAACTTATGTTTGTGTGTGTGTGGAAAAATGTATGATAAATTGGATAAAAGTTTTCGTGTGTCACGTTTCGTTCTTTTTGGACTTCATCAGGCTTTACAATTTGTTATACATTTTTTCCAATATTGTTCTTGATATATATATATATATATATATATATATATATATAAAGATAAAAAATCCGTCGGTATATAATGCAAGTGGATCATAGAAATATAAAATATTAAAACTGATCCACAAAAAAGCTCAATGTATTTATTATTACAGAGCAAAATAATTATTTTTATTAGGTTTCACGGTTAAATTTCTATTTCTGGCCCAAACTCAGTCCACACCGGGGTTGATAAAAGAGACAACCGATATTTTCGTCTGTCGAAATAGGCTACTCCCTATATGAGATGATTTTGGATTTTATTGTTTATTACTTATTATATATATATATATATATATATATATATATATATATATATATATATATATATATATATGTATGTGTGTGTCTGTGTCTGTGTGTGTGTGTGTGTTTATAATTTAAAAAAAAACAGACTACTTTAAGGCTCCATTGTAATAATTTATTTCATCAGAGACTTTTATTTTCCCTGGATCTTCAGACGTCACTTTCAAAAGGTGAAACGAAAAATGAAATTAAAATTTACACTTTTGACGGGCAGCATTAAGCTTATATAAGTTGACATAGAAGGTAGCGAGGGATGGTGTGAGAGACATGGTCGAGTTTTTATATTTCATCCTTTGGGATTATCCGTACGGATTACAAAGATTTTCGTTACTTAACTATATATATATATATATATATATATATATATATATATATATATACGTGTGTGTGATTGTGTGCGTGCGTGTGTATGATAATAAATTGAAGTGACAAAATGAAAAAAGAATTTCATCAAAGGTAAAATACAGAGATTCTTTTTAGAGAAACCTGGATTTGTTCAGAAAAATTGGTGAAAGAACGAAACGCGTTGCAAAAATAAATTTTCCTATTTCGTCAGTTCAGCTCATTTCGTTCATATATATTCATTTATATCTCAATTTTCATATTGCTTTTTAACACCCAAGAAATGGCTCTGTGTGTAACACGGGATGGGTACTGTGTCGTGACTCTATGAGAAGAAGATATTAATATCTACTGACGATTGCAAAAATGTTCAGCTACGAAATTCTGGAGTTGAGATGCTGAATATAATTTTGATCATCTAAGTGACAAATTTTATAATTGTATTAATCCTATATATAAATACATATATATGTGTGTGTGTGAGTGTGTATGTGTGTGTATTTGTGTGTGTGTGTAATTAATACCAGAAATCTACAACACCCATCAAAATATGTGATTCTGCGTATTTCAAAGCGAGACGAATTTTCATCCAGAAAGTGCTCAATAGAGAACTGGATCGATAATAATCAATAAATTAGTAAAAATTCTGTTAACTTTTCTTTCGACCGACTTCAAAGTTTCGCGTACATTTACAAAGTTTATTTTATTTTATAAGATTTTTTGCAAAAATATATTTTATAACGACAAAATTATATATGTAAAAAAACCAACATTTTTAAGTTTAATATAGCCATATATCGCATTTGAATATTTAGATATTATCATGGTCTTAACGGATTTTATTATAGCACAAATTAAAAAATGTGACATTTTGTTTGAGTCTATGATTAGCACTTCTTATGTAGAGTATAAATATAATCTCCGGTAATAATTCGATTTATCAGACCCTAATGAGCAGTATGAACTCGAAACTTTGAAGTTGGTCAAAAAAGTAAATCAAATGAAATTTATATATATATATATATATATATATATATATATATATATATATATATATATATATATAAGTATTAAAGGAAGAAAAGGATTTTTAAAAAAGGAAAGGATTACAGGGAGAGAATGATTAATGAAGGAAAGGATTAAAAGAAACGAAAGAGAAAAAAAGAAACAGAATGTAAACGTTGTAAAATGAAACGCCTGAATCTTTACCTTTTTATTTTCCTTTCTTCTTTCATCAAAATAAGCAAAGCCTTAAAAGCTGAATCATGAATTTTGTTGCAGAAATAAATTAGAATCGTTCAAAAAAGATAAAGCTTAAAACTCGACGAACCAATTATATATATAGATATATATATATATATATATTCCGAAAGTTAAAGGGTGTGGGGCATAATAGGCACGGTGAAGTAATGGATAGCGGCTTGGATTGAGGAATGGGAGAACCGAATTCCAGTCGAATCCATTACATTCACTTACGTGCTAATACCCTTGGTGTGAATCCTCTTCTTCTCCCTCCAGTTTTATGGGTAAATAGTAGGACAGACTGGATTCTATAGCCTTGGATGGCAACTGGTCTAGGAGAAGGACAACTCTGAATTCAAAAACCTGCGGAGGGTCGTTTGGGGACCCCGTTGCACAAGTCTCTTTATTCGGCTCTTCAAAAAGTGTGGATGGTCCTGCACCAAACCTTCACCACTATAATCAAATCTCATCTGCTGTTGTCGGGCTGTCGGTTTCCTGGGAACTGATTTGCTTGACCCTCATACGTCGAATACGACGGGAGAGTCGACTATATATATATATTAAAAAAATTATAAACAAAACGTTACCTCTTTTCCGAAAGTTAAAGGGTGTTGGGCATAAGGTCAGAATTAAAAATATACTTGTGGTCTCCCAATAGCAGCAACAACTAAAATGGATAGCATATCTAACTCGACATAATCTAGATGTTCACACTCCACACCACAAGAAAACCTCCATTAATCATGGAAAAACTGATAACATTCACTGGATTTGAGAAACTTGTTTTCCGGAAAAAATGTTTTAAGAGAAAGATTTTATGAATTATATAGCAGTATTAGTCAATGAATGTCAAATGTTTATATAAGTAGACATTAAAGTCAACGCCCATTGGCGACAGTCTGTTCCATGCTCAAGCATAATCGCTGGCTGTTGACCTCAATGCCCACTTGTATATTTACGCACACTCTCTCCATGATTTGAGCACTTTATTCCATAAATATAACATACCTTAAGGCTATATTTTTATCATATTTTTGTGACGTACTGTGGCCATTAATAATTAAGTGTAACTCAAGACTTCAATGTTAAAGAAATCCGTATTTAATTACAACTGCAATAAATACTTAGCAAGAACAAAGGACTAAGTCAACCAGAGATAATTAATCATTTCAGTGAATACCTTGTTAGTAGCGCGGCTCGGCTTAACGTCCGGTAAATCCTAAATCAAAACCCAAATCATCGACGCCCAATAATTCACACTAATTCGACTGGATAGTTCCACTCAATAGTCACTCAATAATCACTGAAGTCAGTAGCCTGACACCGCTATTTATACACCTGGCGGAAAACATATTCATATTTCCAGAGTGCCAGCCTCATACCTCAGTGTTGGTAGTTACTCATTTTTCTTCTTATATGGCATATATATATATATATATATATGTGTGTGTGTGTGTGTGTGTGTGTGTGTGTGTGTGTGTGTGTTTCTAAGTATTTGTAAATAATTAATGACTTACTTTTTTACTTCAGTAGTAATTATAGTTAACACTTCGTATTTGAAAGAAACGTATTTGATATATATATATATATATATATATATATATATATATATATATATATATATAATTTAAAGGTATTTATGGATAAAAAGTGCTCAATATCAAGGAAAGAGCGTGTGTAAATATAAGAGTGGACACTGGAGTCAACACCGAGTGTCGACAGTCTGTTTTATGCTTGAATACAACATTCCGACCTGAAGACTATATTCAAGCATAAAAGAGTCTCTCGCCACTCGCTGTTGACCTCAGTCTGCACACTTATACACACACACACACACACACATATATATGTTTGTGTTCGTGTGTGCGTAGATTGCGCGTGGGATTTTGGAATGTTTTTCCAAATACATCCATTCATACTTGAATCTATCAACTGCAAACTAAATATATATATATATATATATATATATATATATATATATATATATATATATATGTTCTGCGTATTATTGCCTAAAATTCTGTTCTCTGACTTCAAAGAACGAGAAAAATGTCAAAGCTGAATGTCTGAAATATCTCGCATCTCTATTATGTTTTCAATATTCAACAAAAAGGATGACGTCCTCTTTTCGTCGTCGAACGAGCCAAGGTGTGTGAATCTAAAGAGTTTTAAACAATTAGTCTTTTTATTCATATTTCGTTTTTTTTCTAATCTGAATTTCACTTTAAATCGTCACAATCAAGTGACTAACTTCCCGTTCAGTGCATAAAAAAGTCAATAAGCAGATAGAATATATATAATAAAAAGCTGCATGCGTGGGTGTATGACAATATATATATCGACGTGTCTTTTTTCTTTTATCATTTGTTTGTCTTCTTTTATCTAAGATATTCGAGTTGCTCTCAACTCCGTTTTATCCGTCATCCCTTCGTTATTCGTGCTTTTTTTCGAGCAACATAGTAATATAAGAAACAAACAAAAGCAAAGATTCCATCTTGATGCCAAGCAAATTCACAGGCAGAATTGACAAATGTAAATTAGGATAAAAAAAAAAAACAACATATCAGGTTTTATTTCAAGACTTTCATCGTGACTTTTTACTCAAATTCTTATGAACCATCAAGTGAGTTATCCGTTTTTTTATAAATATATATATATATACTAACGATCCAATTTTGATATTAACAAATAAAATCAAATTGTTCTATTACATGATAGAGATCATTGGGATACCAAAAGAGACCCTTCACGATATTTGTCAATGTCCATATTCCTATAGATAGTCCTATAATTACCAAATTCTGCCGCATGATTTTTCTGCACAAGAATACTCTTTTTAACTCAAATTTGGATTTTCTCTAAGAGCCATTAACACAGTTTTTTTTGTTTTGTTTTTTTTTTTTTTATAAATGTGGTTATTTAATGGCTATGATAGTTTGCTTTATTTTGTTTAATTTTTGTTTGTTTTTGTGACAATAAGAAAAAAATTCCAAGTTATTCTCTTTTAAGCACAAAAATATGTTTTTATCTTCTATTTGGATTTCCCAAATTTGCAAAGAATCAATGTTGCCTGTTGTAAGAAAAATGCGTTTGCAATAGTGATTTTCCATGCATAGCTTCGATGCGGTACAAGGCCGAAAGTAGGGGATACCCGGTGAGGATCGAACTCACTACTCACACGTAATTGTTCTAGTAAGACAGGCTTGCCAACCATTTCACCACCTCGAGGCGCCCAAATGTGTTTGCAATATAGAGAAAAGAAAGAAAGAGAAGAAAAAGGAAAAAGTGTTTAAAAAAAAGAAAACGTATTAAAGGAAAAAAAGGATTTAAAAAAAAAAGGAAAGGATTACAGGGAGAGAATGATTAATGAAGGAAAGTATTAAAGGATTATATATATATATATATATATGTGTGTGTGTGTGTGTGTGTGTGTGTGTGTGTGTGTGTGTGTGTGTGTGTGATACCAGAAATTTTCATCCAGAAAGTGCTCAATAGAGAACTGGATCGATAATAATCAATAAATTAGTAAAAATTCCGTTAACTTTTCTTTCGACCGACTTCAAAGTTTCGCGTACATTTACAAAGTTTATTTTATTTTATAAGATTTTTTGCAAAAATATATTTTATAACGACAAAATTATATATGTAAAAAAACCAACATTTTTAAGTTTAATATAGCCATATATCGCATTTGAATATTTAGATATTATCATGGTCTTAACGGATTTTATTATAGCACAAATTAAAAATGTGACATTTGTTTGGAGTCTATGATTAGCACTTCTTATGTAGAGTATAAATATAATCTCCGGTAATAATTCGATTTATCAGACCCTAATGAGCAGTATGAACTCGAAACTTTGAAGTTGGTCAAAAAGTAAGTCAAATGAAATTTATTATATATATATATATATATATATATATATATATATATATATATATATATATATATATATATATATATATTAAAGGAAGAAAAGGATTTAAAAAAGGAAAAGGATTACAGGAGAGAATTATTAATGAAGGAAAGGATTAAAAGAAACGAAAGAGAAAAAAAGAAACAGAATGTAAACGTTGTAAAATGAAACGCCTGAATCTTTACCTTTTTATTTTCCTTTCTTCTTTCATCAAAATAAGCAAAGCCTTAAAAGCTGAATCATGAATTTTGTTGCAGAAATAAATTAGAATCGTTCAAAAAAGATAAAGCTTAAAACTCGACGAACCAATTATATATATAGATATATATATAAATAGAGAGAGAGAGAGGGAAAACGAGAGAGGGGGAGGGGCACGGTGGAGTAATGGATAGCGGCTCGGATTGAGGAATCGGAGAGCCGAGTTCGAATTCCACTCAAATCCATTACATTCACTTACGTGTTAATATCCTTGGGAAAGGTATGAATCCTCTCCTTCCCCCCAGCTATGGGTAAATAGCAGGACAGTCTGGGTTCTATAGCCTTGGATGGCAACTGGTCTACAGCAGAAAGAAATGGTCACCTACTGTGGGGAAAAATCTGCCTCGTCAGTCATGTATCGAAATACACATTATCGCCTAAGCGTGTATTACGCATGGCACATAACTGACTGACAGATTTCTTATATCCATTATATATCTGAAATGATGGGTTGTATTGTAAAATGATGAAATACGATCTCGGTAATAATAACTATTATCCATCAATAGAGGTCTATTAAAAAAGAATGTATCGATTTCATGACGCGTTGCTTCAGTTCTCAAGCATCGTCATGGAATAAGTCAGAAAACTCCTCTTTCAAATGGTCACTAAGTTTTGAATGGCTGCCACAGGCGTGCTATAGTCACGTCGTATCTCCAGCAACGTTCAATTGTTTGTTTACCCCAAGAATGGCGAGTCCTCGGCAAAAGGCGTTCTCGAGTTCGCGAAATATGTTTGTCAAGGTTCAGCGTGCTTTTCGAAGGCAATTTGACATTAATCCGCTCTCTCTTAAGAACATTCGAGGGTGATTTAAACACTTTCAAGAGAGCGAGTGTCTGTGTAAATGGAAAAGATCCAGGACGACTGCGAGTTTCGGAGGAACGTGTGGCGAGAATCTGTGCTGCGTTTAAGGGGAGTCCACGGAAGTCCACAAATCGAGCTAGCCGTGAGCTTGCGATCTCTAAATCCACTATCTGGCGTGTGCTCAGAAGACGCCTACATTTGAAACCATACAGACTACGCCTCGTCCTGGCACTTACCAAGTCCTTACTCTTTGTGCTTGGCCAGCGAGATCTCCAGACCTCACTGAGTGTGATTTTTTTCTTGTGGGTGATCCATAAAAGATCGCGTTTATGTTCCACCGCTACCCACTAACCTCAGTGACCTTAAACATCGAATAACAACAGCGATCAACTCAGTGGATCGTCATCTGCTGATATGCGTCTGAGTCTCTTATCGCATTGATGTTGCCCGTGCTGCAGGTGGTGGCCATATTGAACACTTGTAAGACAGGAAATAAAAGTTGACTGTGAGTAGAATACTTGTAAGTTGACTGGAGTTTTCTCTTGCTTTTCCTTATTAAAATATTGCGTAATGAAATCGGTTTATTCTTTTTGAATAACCCTGTATTTAATGAGACCTTCCGGCCAAATGAAATTAAAAATTTCACAAATTGTAAAAAGAAAAATAAAGTAAATATATTCTTTTAGTTCAAATTATCGATACATGAGTTTCTACATTCATCATTATAAATTACTGTCGAGAAATAGTCTGCATCTTTTCTCTATATTTACCGTTGCAACACTAGATTATTAAAATATTTTCTTGCTTATTATTCTTTTAATTTTTCTTAAATCTCTTTTTCTGACATTCTTAAAGCCATTTTCTTTTCTTGCCAATGTTTTCAATTTCTTTAATCATTCTTTGATCTCTGTTCCACTTTGCAATTTCCAATATTATGTTCCTCTCACTCAATAACTTTACAATATTTTGACTAAGCAAAGTTGAATAGTGCTTTTATTCTGAATAATTTTGATAGTGCTTGGTCATTGACACACTCTGTAGCTGAAAGGTGAAAGCACGTCAGATCTATGACAGTTTCCATTAGGGAAATGCAGGTTCGAATCTTGTACTTATTATACCGTGAGTTCTTTAAAAATCTTTTCTTTGTTTTTTTGTTTTTTTATCAGAAGGTTTCAGGCACTGTACCCTTCAGTCTTTCTTGGGTATCTGTTGCATTCAATAAGTGTCTTTGATAAGAACTCTTTATTGTTGTCATTCGTCTACCTATCATGTCACTTATCTCTTTCTTGTAGCTGTCGGTTCTTCTAATTGGACTTCCAGAGAATCATATGACCATTTTTAACAGCATTTTTATTCTTAAGGATAAATCATTAGGCAATGAATATTTGGAGCCTTAAATCTCTTGTCTATTCTTTGTTAATTATAAGTTATAAAAACATCATTATAAATTACTGTTGAGAAATCAAGTTTTTTAGCTATTTCTTCACAAAAAAAACATCTCTTCGTGATATTTAAGTAAAGCTGTCAGTTTGGTTGATTTCATGGAGGGGGAACAGTGAAGTAACGGATTGAGGAAACCAAGAGTTCGAATCCATTACATTCACTTACGTACTAATATCCTTGGGAAAGGTATTAATCCTCTTCTTCTCCACCCCCAGTTATGGGTAAATAGCAGGATAGACCGGGTTTTGTAGCCTTGGATTGTAACTGGTCTACCGCAGAAAGAAATGGCAACCTACTGCGGGAAAAAATCTACCTGGTTAGCCATGTATCGAAAGATACATGATCCCCTAAGCGTGTATGATGCATGGCGCATAACTGACTAACTGACATGTTAATACCCTTGGGAAAGGTATGAATCCTCTTATTCTCATCCCCACCCCGCCAAGCTATGGGTAAATAGCAGGACAGACAGGGTTCTATAGCCTTGGATGGCAACTGGTCTACTGCAGAAAGAAATAGCAACCTACTTCGGGAAAATTTGCCTCGCTAGTCATGTATCGAAAGATAGCTGATCGCCTGAGCGTGTATCACGCATGGTTCTCAACAGACTAATTTAATGTTCAGGGTTAGGTTTTTTTTTCTTTGTTTACATTATTAACACCAATGTCTTAAGATATTTCTTGCTGGTCAATCCATTTTTCTTGTTTATTACACAATTTCTTATTAAATCCCTCTCTGTGACATTCTTAAAACCATTTTGTCTTATAAAAATTGTATTAAAAATAGTTTTACAAACTTAGCGCGGGATGCGGGGTCCCTGACACCAAAACATGGACAAAGGTCCATATAAATATATGTCTAAAAGGTCATCGGTGTGCCTCCACACAGCAACACATAACAAATGTTCGCGATGTTGTCCTCTTGCTTCTACACACACATACACCCGTCGGATCATTGATTGGCGGACCCTTTCAAATCTTCCCACACGGTGTCGAAAGGTTTTGCAGGCCCCCATGACACGTTGATAAAGCGTCTCTGCGTTATTAAGTTCTGCTGCATAAACCAATTGTTTTAGGTGGCCCCACAGATAAAAAAAATTCAAAGAATTGACGTCGAAAGAACGTACAGACCTTGGAACCGGTCATCCCCTACCTATCTATCTTTCATGGACTTTATATGAACTTTTGTCCTTGTTTTGGTAGGATACACCCTTATTGCTAATAATTTCCGTTTCTTTTTATTGTTCTGTATTGTTATCGGCAAGAGAAAAAAAATCAAAATGATAACTACGAAATAAAGATGTCCACATCAAACAACTTTAAATGTCTGGGAAGTGTATTATCAGAGGATGGAAAATGCGACACCGAAATCCGAACGCGCATTGGATTAGCGAAAGATACCTTTCAAAAGCTAAGCAAACTACTAGGTCACAGAAAAAAATTCGTTAGAAAGAAACAGAAAAAGAGTGTTGAACTGCTATGTATCAACCCTCTTGTATAGCAGTGAATGCTCACCACAGATGAAGAAAAAAACGGAGGCAACAGAAATGTAGTTCTACAGAAGGATACTGAGAATTCCACGGGTGGAGTGAGTAAGCAATGATGAAATCTTAAAGAAAATGGCAGCAAAAAGAACTCAGAATCAGAAAAAGACAGCTGGAACTACTTGGACAGAATGAGGAAAGAGGGCTTAGGAAACTTAACCCTCACATGGCATATCGAGGACAAGTGAGATAGGGGAAAGCTGCAGACCTGATGAGCTTGTGTGAATAGATGACGGTGCAGGGGGGATAGGACAGGAAATTGTGGAGAGTCATGATCGCACACGTCCTAAAAAGACATAACAGAAAGAAGTTATCTGTTCAGCTTTTCGCAATTTTTATCAATCAATAACTTTCAATATTTTGTTTATGACTCATGACAATCTTTATGTATCTGAAATATAAAAAAGTAAATATCAATAACTATAAAGTGATACACATTCATCCAGATGAATAAATGCGAAATATGGAGCTCAATTCTCCCACGAATTATGAGGTTAAAAGGTCCCAACAATACTTTATAGTAATTTGCACTCCAAAAAAGCTCAATACCTGAGCTATATATTATCTACTTCTAGATGATATCAATTTTCAGGTTTAACTAATTTGCATATTGATTTTGAAAAGGTATATTTCATTAATTAACCGTTCTTTTATTCGAAAATTGTTTTCATTTTCATATAAAAAATAGTTCTGTTTAGGAATATCGTCTTACATTGTGCAGAAAAGTGTTTGAAATTTGCATTTTACTTGGCCGTCAACAAGTTGGCATCTATTTGTAAAATTTCCTTAACTATAACAGGCCTGCTCCCACACTCGACCAATAAATTTCTAATGTCTTTACAGGCATATACTTTGAACAAATTTATTGAACGTCCACAACCCTTTCAATATTTCATAAATAGTGAACATTAATCCCATAGAAAAACAACTAATTTTTCAAACAAAAATTACCAGATAGTGAGCGGTGGAAGCCGGCTAGTTTGCAATATGACTAACAAAACTCGAGTTTCATCTTAAATTCTTATTCACCAAATAAGCTATTGAAAATATTTCTAATAAAAATAAATATTACACGCTGAAATTCACATGATATATTTATCATATAAATATAAGATATATGCTATAAAATATCATATAAGGTAAGTTTTAAGATGTAAGATATCATATATATGTAAGGTATAAGATATAAGATACCATATAAATATAAGATAAATATAAGATATAACTATAATATATAAATATAACAAACCGTGAAAATTTTACCAACATCGATTGGTTAATGCCAAATTTATTACGAAAACTTTGACTCGCATAAGTCTGCCATTCGTTCATGCCTTGAATATTGCTGCCGAATATGGCCCTGTGTCCCTACATTATATCTGGAGATTCTTGATAAAAATCCAAAGAAGAATCAGCAAAATTATTGATCCTGAGCTGGCGTCTCGGCCTCAGTCACTTTCCCACCTCCGTAAAGTTGCTTCCCTTTGCCTTTTTTATAAATACTTTCATGGTAATTATTCGAACGAGCGATTCGCTATGGTACCTAGACTTTTATGAATTTCAAAGTAAATGGTAAATGAAATGTATATATGGGAATTAGCGTGGCGTCTAAGTGATCACTATACGGATCACTATTCGGATCACTATTCGATGGTTACTTTCGAGCGAGTATTATCCAGCAAGTACTATTAGTGCGAATGTTATTCGAAGGCGGCTGACACCAGTATTGTTCAACGGCGTTACTATAGTTGTATCTGCGATTAC
>CAHIKZ030000086.1:875000-895000 GCA_903632075.3 Acanthosepion pharaonis | reverse complement strand
TATATATATTATAATAATATTTTTTTGTTTAAAATATGATTCCTTAAGCTCTACTTCTGTATGGAGCACTGTCTTCTTAAAAATAAAAACAAAAAATACTAAGGAACCCCCGGATTATGCACCCAACGTGTTCTTTTCTATTTTTCTGCATACCTACGCATATATATATATATATATATATATATATATATATATATATATATATATATATATATATATAATCTGGATTCTTCTGTTTCTGTTTTTTTGTTTTTTTTTTGTTTTCGTAGTCTTTAAACGCAACGTTTGGTCTATTAACTTTTTACATATATAACAGTATGGCTGGAGATGAAAAGCCCCAAAGAATAGTGACCTCATGACCTTCTATGATTAGTTCAGGGTGATTATTATTATTATTTTCCTCATCCGTCAATGTTAACTGTGTAGATAATAGATTTTATCGATATTTTGTGATCATTTAAACTAGTTATAGAAAAGTGGTTTGCCCAAAGCTCGTTAACGATTACCTTACGGCGAGGGGTTCTATTGCTATCAATGATATATATATATATAAATATATATATATATATATATATATATATATATATATATATATATATATGATAAATATCAAATTCTACTTTTATATAAATTTTATTCCATTGACTGCCACATGTATGGTGGTTTTCTAAGCATAGCTTAGATGAGCCACAAGGTCGAAAGTATGTGGTACCCAGTGAGGACCAAATTCGTTATTCAGTCATAACTGAACTAGAGAGATAAGCTTGTTAACCATTGCATCACGTCCGTTCCAGTGATTTCTTTAATACAATTGCCTATGTTTTTATTATGCTTCTCATGAATAAAGTATAATTGGTACGAACTTTGACACCTAGAGAGAATTTTTGACTAAGAGACAAATAACGCACAAATCTGTTACATGACACATGGAGACAGTCAGCTCCTGTGCCAAGGACACAAATTAGTTCCATTTTTAAGCACTAAATAAATTTTATTTTATTTACCAAAGTAGTCTTATGTGACAATTTCTAAAAGTAAATCTTATAAAAACACTGATGGCATTATTTAATGGTCCAAGTAGTTAGTAGATAACATATTAAATTTTTTTTGTTTATGAAAATATAATATAACCAAAAAGGACACCTCAAGGTGGTGTAATGGTTAACAAGCTTGTCTCGCTAGAACTATTACGACTGAGTAGTGAGTTCGATCATTACTGGGTGCCCCATACTTTCGGCCTTGTGCCACATCTAAGCTACGCTTGGAAAATCACTATAATACAACCAAAAAAGCCCTTGCCGTCTTTTACGGCGCGTGGTAAGAAGTTATTACTAATACGCAAATGAAAGTGTCAATTGCCGAGAAAGCAACTGGAGAGGGGGTCATTTTTCTTGACCAATGCAGTTACGTTGCTCACAATCATCGGTTATAGCTCATGCAGCAACAATGAAATATGGCAGTGTTGAAGCAGCTCGTTCGGGGTTGTCCGCAGCTGCATCAAGTCTCCGAATACATGAAGCCTTTGGAGATAATGCTCTGAGCGAACGGACCACTAGGCATTGGTTCCAGAAGTTCAGGTCGGGAGATTTGTCTCTTTGTGACGAATTACGCAATGGGCGGCTACAGGTACTGAATGATGACGCCCTGAATGCGGTCGCAGAGGATTTCAAAAGCCAAATCTGTTGTGAGTTTGCCGAACACTTTCAAATTTCTGATGAAACAGTCTGACCTCACCCATAAATATGGTCTTCAGACCAAGTACCATTACTGTATTCTCATAACCTAACTTGTCCTGGGTATGAAGATAAACTACATCCGCGCCCTGGGTAAGACGATAAACTACATTCAACTGTAAGGCCTCTGATCAGGAGGTTTTGAGGAGCGTGGAACCGCCTCTTAATTGCTGGTGTTCCCAGGTCCACCCTGACTCGGGATGGTAGCATCTGTTAGGGTCCCAGCTATGGGTAAATAGTTAACACCCAAACTAGAGTCAAAACACAATGAAAGTATAAAAATAGGTTTTAATACCAGAAATACTTTGTAAAAAATTATTACCAGCAATACATTTAAAAAAATAATATATTACCAGTAATACATTTGTGAAGAAAAAATATTACCAGCAATGAAAATCTTGTCGGCATTAAATAACCCATTGAGGTTGATATGCCATAAAACAAAACAAAACAAACCCATAAATACTGAGATAGATAGATAGATAGATAGATAGATAGATAGATAGATAGATAAAAAATATTACCAGCAATAAAAATCTTTTCGGCATTAAATTACCCATTGAGGTTGATATGCCGTAAAACAAAACAAACCAAACCCATATATACTGAGATAGATAGATAGATAGATAGATAGATAGATAGATAGATAGATAGATAGAAAATAGGTTTTGAGGTTGATATGCAATAAAAACAAAACAAACGAGTCCACCATAACCTAACTTTATTTCTAATACCAAAACGTGAAAACAAGCGCACACTTGAAAAAAGAAATTGCAAAACGAAATTAATTATTTAATCGAATAAAAGAATAAATTACAATTAAGGAAAATATATATATAAATAAGCAATCTAGAGATCCCAAATAATCTTAGCTTATTTGCATACACATTTTCCTCAACTACACAATCAGCTTAAAAAAAAAGAAATCTTGATTTTATGACCGTAAATGACCCTCAAAATTAAGCTAATCAAATTCGGGATGACTGATTTCCTCTTCCTTCACTTCGCTTAATACTCTCCTGACTCCTAAAGGAGTTGTGGCACTTGGTCTGGATGTTGAAGAGTGAAAATGGCAGTCACCATGCAGTGTTCGTTCCTATGTCCACACATACACACACACAAACACACACACATACATATATACAGGGTGACCCAAAAAACGGGAATTTTTGAAGTGCGTATTGCCAGACATGGGCAAGTGGCAACACTGCGAGAGAATAACCTTGAGCAAGTAAACATTTCGCCATTTAGAATTCAAGTTGAAATTCACATTATCCCAGCTGAGATGTTGCAGCAGTCAATGAAGAATCTCAACAGCAGATTTCAAGAATGCATTCGTACAGGAGGACGCCATCTACAGGACGTAATTTTAAAAAAATGAAAATTCCATCATTGTTTCTTAAATGGCATGTTTTAGGGTTTCAGTTACTATAAATAAAATATTTTTCTTCCATTACTCTTGGTTTTACTGGATTGTTAAAAAGTTCCCGTTTTTTTGGGTCACCCTATATATATATATGTGTGTGTGTGTGTGTGTGTGTGTGTGTGTGTGTGTGTGTGTGTGTGTGAATAGCTAGGAATAAGCATGATTTATATGGCATTTTAATTTATATTTTAAAAGATAAAAAACAACCGGTTTCGTCCAAGCCTTATCAAGTTTATTTCTGGGATATAAAAACGTGTAAATTTAATTGATATTAATGATAACCAATGGAAGGAAAAAAAATATGAATTTCAAGAAAGCTAGAGTCCAATAACATTCAGACCCAGTAAGCATTCCCTCTGTTTACAAATATTACCCGAACATTAGCCGAAAAATAATAGCTATTAATCGCACGCGAAATTCGCCTAGATAAAGACTCGCCCTCTGAACCAATAAAGGGAAGACGTAAATAAAATGGACACTTTTTTAAACAAAATGCGGCCTAACCCTATGATATTTATTGATGACATCATGGATAACAGAATCCAAAACATCCAAAGGATATACACTTTTAGAAAATGTCATCTTAATAAAATCAATTTCCCTGCAGAGAAAGCTATCAGAACAAATCATAAGCGCCCTATAAATTAGGGTCTTAATCATTAGGGTCTTAGCTGTTATTTTTCGGCTAATGTTTGGATATTTGTTACCCGTCCTATTTTCTCTTCCATTCGTGAGGATGTCCTTCGCCGCCACCTCCATCATGTTAATTCAGTGATTTATAAATATGTGTAGTTATGGACTCGACTACATAGGGAGGACGTCTCAACGTTTGGATCTGAGAATAAAGCAACACTTACCCCACACCCACCCACCGCGCTTTGAATCCGGATGCCAGGAAAAGTCAACTAATTAATACTTCCGACTCCTCAATTGCAGAGCATGTCATAATTAGTAGGAATTGTGTCTTTGATTTTAAAGTGGACCGTTTTTCGATTTTATCAAGGTGCCACTCCTCATATAACCTCAAGGTTCTAGAGTCCTTGTATATCAGACCCCGTGAGCCTTCCCTCTGTTTACAGAGGGAATGCTTACTGGGTCTAAATTTTATTGGGCTCTAGCTTTCTTGAAATTCATATTTTTTTTCATTCCGTTGGTTATCATTAATATCAATTAAATTTACACGTTTTTATATCCCAGAAATAAACTTGATAAGGCTTGGACGAAACCGGTTGTTTTTTAGCTTATAAAATATACATTAAAATGCCATATAAATCATGCTTATTCCTAGCTCCTTAAATTTTGTACTACAAAAAAACTAATTTATGTATAGATATATATATATATATATATATATATATATATATATATGTGTGTGTGTGTGTATATATATATATATATATATATATATATATATATATATATGTATGTGTGTGTGTATATATATATATATATATATATATATATATATATATATACACACATATATATATATATATATATATGTATGTGTGTGTGTATATATATATATATATATATATATATATATATATATATATATATATATATAAATATATATATGGGAAAGGTAATTTACAGGTATGATATATTTATGGGTACTCAATAAAGTGCTCAATATCAGGGATAAAGCTTATGTAAATATAAGTGGACAATATAGTCGACACAGAGTGGCGACAAAAGATTGTGTTAAAAAATGAAACAGACTACGTTTCAAGCATAAAAATTACTGTCGCCGTTCGGTTTTGATCTCAATATATATATATATATATATATATATATATATATATATATATATATATAATAATGAGATAACGAAATGCATTTTTATATATAAAGAACAATATTGGGAAAAAAGTGGAAAAAGTTTTTTTGTGACGCATTTCGTCCTTTAAGACTTCATCAGACTAAATTTGTTATGTTAATGCGACTACACATGCGCACGAACAAGGGATGCTGGGAATTACATTTTTTTAATCTAACCGCTTTCATTTAGATTGTTGTTTTTTTTCTTTTTATCACTTTTTTAATAAATATCCCACACTGTGATAATAGAAGTTTTGCCACGAATGGTGAAATGTTGTAAGAGTCTGGGCGCAATTTTACTGTGGATGACCTTTCGATCAAGCCACTCCCTAGATATTTTCTTTGTAGTCAATTGTTTTCTCCTTTGATTAGAGAAGCATTTTTTATGTCAAAATTGTGGTCAGTCTCGTTACGATGTGCAACCAACACATTTGATGTATTGTTTTATAAAATATCCCTTTTGTGTTCATATAATCTCTTATTTAGATTCCTTGAGGTTTCTCTTATGTATTTTTTGCGGCAGTTATTACAGGCGAACGAGTAAATTCCTCCTTCAAGTTGTAGATTATTGTTTTGTTTAGTTTTAACTAAGTCTTTTATTGTATTAAATGTAGTAGGAAGAAATTGCATGTTGTGTATAGATAGATTCATTCCAATTGAAGATGTGATAGAGTTAGTTGCTAGAACAATATATTTTTGATTCATTAGGTTTGTCAGGACATGCCGTTTTTTATGTTTTTGGAATATTTTATGAGCCTTTTGTCTCGCATTAAATATAAAATAATTAGTGTAGTGAAGATACTTGAAAGTGTTTTCAATGTATTTCTCCTCATCATGTAAATGCTGAGGATGCAAATTCCCAGCATTCCTAGTTCGTGCGCAGGTGTAGTCGCACCAAATTTAGTCCGACGAAGTCCTAAAGGACAAAAATGCGTCATATATATATATATATATATATATATATATATATATATATTCTAAAGAATTAATAGATTTATTTTAATCCTGCATTTTTCTACTTTATACGCTATTATAGTGAATACACGTATTTGAAACAGACGCATATATATATATATATATATATATATATATATATATATATATATATATATATATATTCACATATTTTCATTGAATACGACAGACAAGGCGCTTTTATTTAGTTTTTTATACAATTTCTCATGCGATCTAATATTTTTTTCTTTTCAGAAGATAAATTATATAAAAACTGTCCGAATGTTCTTTTTTATCCGAGCGCTTTCGGCTATACATTTAGCTATTTTCAAGGGTTAAATATTTTAACCGTTAAAAAAGAAATAGTTTGTTGTGTGTATGTTTTAAAAATGTTTTCATTTTTCAAAACACTGTCAAGATATTGTGTCCATGTTCAAAGTTAATATTATTAAGTTTTGGTTTTTTTTTTTGTTTTTATTAACAAGGCTCCCATTATTTTTAGCCATTTTTGCATGTAGATGATGCTATTATATTAGTGTTGTCAACAAGCATGATACGAATAGTATCCAGTAGGTCTCCATGAATATTTAAATGAGATCTAATTAAGCTATGATCAGAAAGGTATAGAGTGATTCAGCATGTCAAATATGTTGTAGTGTGGCCTATAGAATTATTTATGAATTTTGATTGACAGTTTTTATATAATTTATCATCCGAAAAGAAAAAAAAAAATTATTTGATCGCATGAGAAATTATATAAAAACTAAATAAAAGCACCTTTTCTGTCGTATTCAATGAAATGTGTAAAGAAGGATTGCTGCCTAAATACACACACACACATATATATATATATATATATATATATATATATATATATTAATATACATATATATATATATATATATATATATATATATATATATATATATATATATATATATATATATATATATATATATATATATATATATATATTAATCATAAATTTTCCCTTTATCCACTATAACAGATTAAATCACTCGTCAGTGGACTTGATTGTAAAAACTTAATTTACTTTCAGAAATGATTTTTTTTTCCTTTAAATCCTTAATTAATTTTACTTAATTCATGTAATTTTATTCGATTTTTCCTTTCTTACAGAGATTATTTTATGATGCCTGCTTATTTGAAATAGTTCACTTTCCCGTATTAGATAATATTTTATATAATCGAAAGTTAGATATTAATACGATTTTTGATTTCAATACTGTGTGTGTGTGTCTGTGTAATGTGTGTGTGTGTGTGTGTAGGAATAACCCAGTCATATTCTATATTTGGTGCTTTATCTATTGTATGCCTTAAAAGGAAAGTGAGAATTTATAGCCTACGAAAGCAAGCAAAGAAGAATGTGAGAAAATAACAAGATGGCGGCAGAGTTAACTTGAACAGGTGTTGTTTTCTTAGCGTTTGCGCTCGGGTATTTTCGGATAGCTTGGGGGAGGAATGAGACGAAGGGGAAGATCCTCCATACATATTTTTCAAGTGCCCGAGCGACTCTCCCATTTTCCAAACATACACTCCTCAGGTGAAGATTCCTCTGTTTTGTTTATTATAATTCGTTTTAGGAGCAACAAACACAGAAAGAAGAAACTTTTTTTCTTTTTCGGGGTTTTTTTTTTTTTTTTTTTTGGAGGGGGCTTCATTTCTATTTTGTGATTGGTCATAATGGTACTCGGTTTAATTTGAAGATCGTAGGTCTAAAAAAAAGCCACCCAAGGAAAGACAAAAGTCTCAACTCTTTGCCGACTGTTAAATAAACAGAACACCTGTTTTGGAAAAAGTAAAAAACAGGTTTGGCAAATTTTTATCGTTTATATTCGTTTGTTTTGATGAATTAATATAACCTACTTGTGCGATTTTTTTTTCATACAACTCTAGCGGATGCAAATAGAATTTAACAAAGTTAATGCAATGGACCTACACACCTTTTAATGTATCAATGCGCCATGAGTATATTTATCTATTCCTATCATCACTGCATAAATTATCATATTTCCAGGCGTTGTTATATTCATAAAATAGGTTTTTAAAATTTACTTTACGTCTTCGAAGTCGGATATAAAACTAATTTTTTCCCAAGATCTAATAAACAAAGAAATTTATACTCGTATAATAATGACCTACGGATCAATTATACAACGCCTCATTTCGTATTATTAAGGAATAAAAAACTTGGAGTGCAGAATTAATTCCATTGTGACGCGAATGAGTCCGAAATTTTACTGTCGATAACTCCAAAACGGTAGATTTTATCAAAATTTATCAAATTCAGAATAAATTAATATGTATCAATACGTTAATTTTGTCTCTTCCTTTAATAAGGATAGTAAGAAGCTTGTCCGTGAATATAAGAGGACCCTATTGAAAATAAGTAGACAAAACTTATTCAATTATAAAGAAGTAAAAGTACTTATAAAATAAGTGGACAAAAATTATTCAATGAGACATGTTTTAATGAAAACATGCCACCAAAATATACGCTATATATACGTGTGGGGGGGTGCGCGCGTGCGTGCGTGTGTGTGCATTAAAGTTCACCCAATGCAATACCCGAGAGTCACTTAAAGGTAGAAGGTTGCAGAATGGGTTGTGTGAATGTAAAAGAAGTAAAAAGTGAAGATTACGAGGATACGGCGGCTAGACAACGATTGAGCCTAGACTTGAAGAGGTTAACATTATAGTGTCCGGGGAAGCATCCACGTGAAAATCTCATCCACAAAGTAGCAGTAATTGGGGGGAAAGAAGCTTTCAGAGTAAAGCGCACATCTTACCTAAAGAAATACGTAGGAAATGAGGATGATTCGACAATGTGGATGTAGCAAGGTGGATCTTGGTTTTAAAGGTGGCGCTAAATAACAGAGCTCGTCGAAAAATTTGCCATAGAAATGATGATAGAATAGCTATAGACTGCCGACGTTGCATCTGTGAGAAAAATGGCTGTCGGGTGGGAAATGTCACCCTCAAAAAAAAAAGGCTGCGTAAATGATTTTGAACTCTGTCAAAATTGGAAAGTGAGGATTGGGCAGCTCCATCCCAGATATGGCAGCAAGACTCCATTTTTGGTCTGATCTGATTCTTGTATAGATGAAGGATAACAGATAGAGTCTGGTAATTGCTGAAGTGATTCAAGGAGACCGCCATTTTCCCATTATTGTTTAAAAAGGGAAGAGTGCTCAATATCAGAGCCATAGCATTTATTGATGTAGATAACGTCGGCAGAGTATTCAACACTTCACGATGACTGTGGGATTCAATTCGACCTTCAGGTCAAGAAATGAAAGAATGAGTTTTTATCTATTATTTATGCTTCGTAGACACAAATTAATTCTAGTAGATTGTTATTTCGCCCCAAACAAGGCGATAAAGCCTCTAAGACACTAGAGGTTACTGAGAATAAAAGAAAACGAGAAGACGTTACAGATTATAGGCGATAAGACGCAAGGGATTACTGGGAGTGAAAGAAAATGAGAAGACGTTACAGATTATAGGCGATAAGTCGCAAGGGATTACTGGGAGTGAAAGAAAATGAGAAGACTTTGATGAGAGGAAAGTACAATAAAAGAACTGAATTCAGGAAAATAGAAGATAGCGATTGATGTTGCCTTTAGACTTCTGAAGACCGTAGACGGCCAGGAAGCAAGAAACCGGGAGAGAGTTCCACTAGCGAGAAGTGTGAGAAAAGAAACTGTTAGAAAAGAACTTACGGTTACATCTAGCTATTTCAACAGTAAAAAGATGAGAGCTAATGCCAGTCTAGTATTGCGCTTAAAATCATATGGTCGAGGTACCAAGGTGAAAAGCAATATTTATTTTTTAATACAAATATGTGGCATAAGGCCAAAAAGGGGGATAGATGAGGCTTTTAACTGTTACAATGTGCAACAAACTCCCGAGAGAATGCTTTCCTAAAAGCTACTATCTTGGTCTCAACAAATATCTATCCTACTCATCCTCAGAATACTCTCTTATTTCCCTACTCCTTTACAGCAATCTCTCTCAGTAGCTTCTATCTTGAGTGGCCCTTCGGCCTTATATTGAGCGATCTAACAATAAAACAAAAATCCCAATAAAACTTTCAACAACGTCTCACCAAGACCTTAAGAGAATCAGTCAATTAAGTGCCATACGTGATACAAGTTTGGGCGATCATGTGTCTTTCGATTCATGTCTGACTAGGCAGAAGATTTTTATTTCGATTCATAACTCTTTAGGCAAGAGAGTCTGTCCTGCTATTCAATGCATAGCTAGGAGGTGGAGCATAGATGGATTTATACCTTTCCCAAGGGTCAGTCAGTCAGTTATGTGTCATACGTGATACACGCTTGGGCGATCATGTCTCTTTCGATTGATGACTGACTAGGCAGAAGATTTCCCGCAATAGGCTGTCATTTCTTTCATCGGTAGACTGGTTGCCAACCAAGGCTATAGCACCCAGCCTGTCCTGTTATTCAGCCCATAGCTGGAGGGAGAAGATTTGGATTCATTTCCTTTCCCAAATATATTTGCACGTAAGTAAATCGAACAAACCCGACTGGAATTCGAACTTGGCTCTCCAAATTTCTCTTGCCGAGCCGATCTTAATTTCGGCCTTAAAATCGTTTTTCTTCCAGAATAATAAAGTTTTTTTTTTCTTCTCAGAAATAATAAAAGAACTAATTTTACTGTGGTTGTTTTTTATTGCAACCAATGATGATTAATGTTCATAGCAAATAAATTTAACGTTTTGAACGCGTTTGTATCCGATCACCAAAAATATGAAATTATTTTTCGAACAACCTCATGCGAAGGCTACTCAAAAAAATAAAATGCTAATATTTCTTACTAAATAAATAAAACATTGTACATATGTTACCAGCATTAACAGTCGCCATTGCTGTTAAAGCAATTGTCCTATCGCTGCACAAACGTATATATATCCTCTTCTCAGAACGGGTTGTCAGGCGAATGGAGCCACCTTTGCGCCTCTGCGCCAACAGTGTATTCTATTCGAACCGCTTTTCGGATAAATGGTGTGCGGATGGTGTAATGGATGATGGCTCGGAATTGTTAATCCGAGAGTCGAGTTCACGTACAATCACCGAAGTTAAGCAATGTCGAGCCTGGTCAGGACCTAGATATGTAACCGCTTGAGAATACCAGATGCTGTAAGCTTGTATGTGCAGGTGGTGTAATGAATAATGGCTCGGAATTGTTAATCGGAGAGTCAAGTTCACGTACGATCACCGAAGTTAAGCAATGTCGAGCCTGGTCAGGACCTAGATGAGTAACCGCTTTGTAATAACAGATGCTGTTAGCTTGTATGTGCGGGTGGTGTAATGGATAATGGCTCAGAATTGTTCATCAGAGAGCCGATTTCCAATTTCCGTTGGGTTTGCTATAGTCACTTACGCGCAAATATCCTTGGAAAAGTATGAATCCATCTATTCTCCCTTCAACTATGGGTTAATTAGTAAGATTTTAATGATTAACTCATTTAACTCCCTCCCCAGCAAAAAGAAAATTTAGTATTTTCTGACTTTAAATAACCTTCAAAGGGTTGATAACCCGCAAAAAACGAATCAATCAGTTCTCGGATAAATGTTTTTTTCAAAGATAAGAGGTGTGCAGATAATGTAACGGTTATTAGTGGAGAAAGCGGAATCGGCGAGCTGTGTTCAAATTTCGGCCTAGTCTGCTGCGTTCGCTTTCTCACAAATGATCGTGAGAAAGACATAAAACCAAACACACACAAACATACACACACACATCTTCTGCCCTTCCTTCAGCTAGGAAGGGTACACTAGCTTCCCAAAACGTCATTCACAGCTAATAAAGAAAAAGAATCTGTGGAGAGCCATGATCATTTACATCAGGAATGCACACGCGATTAAAATTTAAAAAAATAAACACGTTGGATTAGTCAATATTTGTGCCTTATTTCTAGGACATCATTGGTAAATCTTTGTGTGTGTACATAAATATTCGTGTAAACATGATTATTATTATAAATCATAATAAACTTATTGTCTTTCTTAATTACGACAGTTCATCCTAATATTATGGTCAGCAATCTAATCTGTTGTTAACCAGGGCAAGAATTGGCTTGTTAATTTTAACGCTCCAAAATAAAACGGCTCTCCTTTAAACATTTTAGAGAAAAATCTTTGCTCTCCATCAGTATGGCTGATGCTAACCTCCTTCCCAAGCTAAAGTTTTCCACTGGTATGAAGTGGAAAGATTATATTGAATCAGCTGATAAATCTGCTACTAAAAAAAGTTAGTTCATTGTGTCTTGCTAGGCAAGATCCTCTCGTCAGAATTTATCTTACATCTTTATAAGTCTACCTTTCGTCTAAGCAATAAATATTGGTCTGGCGCTACTTAGCGGTATTTAGAGATTCTTGACAAAATCCAATGAAGAATCTGTAATGTTATCGGTCTTGACCTGGCATCTCGGCTTCAATCACCTTCCCACCTCAGTAGCTTCTCTGTGTCTTTTCTAGAGATATTTTCATGGTAATTGTTCTGATGAGCTTTCTTCCTTGGTACATCCACTTAACAAATCTGATAACGAAGCTCGTCTTAAATAGCCATGTTTCTCACTCCTTTCACATTAATGCTGGGTCCCCAAGGGCTCTATCTTTGAGGACCCTGCATGTAAAACGTTGTTTTTCATCTTCATCAACGACTTTTCCGATATCATTAGCTCCCAACTCGGTATTTATGCTAATGGCATAACTATTTACTCCTGATTTAATAGTAAGTCCAATAAGCCCGACAAAGTACAACTGGCAGCTGCTCTAGAAAATACCGCCAGTTAGTTGTTAACTGAGATCAACACCCAGTAACGATAGTCAGTTTCATGCTTAAACGCAATCGTCACACCATGTGCGTTGTGTTTTTGCTCGACTATATATATATATATATATATATATATATATATATATATATATATATATGTCTTACGTTACACCTATCTGATCACAGCTCCATTAGAATCCATTTAAACACACACACACAAATTTACCAAACTCCATTAGAAACATACTAGTAAATACAAATATATTAACTGCATCCACCTGCAAAAAAGACTAAAAATAATAGAAGCTTTAATAATAAAAAAGAAAAAGCCAACTCTTAACAATATTAACTACGAACAAAGCCACAATGTGCTAACCGTATTCGGAAATTAAAAACATCCCTACCACACACTAGACATACACAGAACGCACACACTCAATTAAGCTGAAAAATCGAATCATCCTTGATAATGGCTAAAGGTATAGCCGAAAACGCTCGGAAATATAAAACATTTGGACAGTTTTTACACCCCTTTATCCAGTAAAAGAAAGCTCTTGTTCGAACACAAGAAAAATTAAATAAAAAGCTTAACCATAGTACCTTGTCTGTCGTTTTAAACATGCAAATATATATATATATATTTTTTTTTTTTTATATTTATATATATATATATATACTAGGACACACACACAAAATAGGATATATATATATATATATATATATATATATATATATATATATATATATATATATATATATAACTCTCAGGGAAACAGGAGAAGGGAAGAGAGTTCCACAGGCGAGAGGTAGTGCGAGATCATCATTTAAACATATATTAGTAAATATAACTACAAAATGAATGTCTACATGTCTGGGTCATGAGGGATGCCAGTTCTAATTTTCGAATGTTTGTTTTAATCTCTGGTGAAAATAAAGACAAAAATTGTCCAACATTTGGATATTTTTTTTAAGTTTTCTGTGACAAAGACACAGTAAAAAGAACCAGGGTTCCAACCATATTGGAGGCCGTCTACATTAAAGCAAAGCAACCCACACTCAACAAAATTACATTTCAAACTAGTCACAGCATATTACATTGCATCTAGACAGTGGTTCTGTTGTAATACTTCAGTCTATCACGTGGTATGACGTCATAGAATCGCATTTTGAACTTACGATCTGCGTCTGCTATTCCGCGACCGTTAACGTCGCATAGCAATTTTCTATGTCAAAATAACAAAATATCATCTTTGACGGTGGATATCTTTGTTTCATGTCTGTATAAATACTCTGAGGATAGAGAGCTCATATAAGTCTTCGAAAGTTTAGGATCAACTTAATAAAAAATATCCAAATGTTGGATAATCGATTGTCTTTCCTTTTCACCAAAATTAAAGCAAATATTCGAACATTAGAACAGATTATGATCAGAAATAATAGACATTCATTGTCTGCTATATTTAATAATATATATATATATATATATATATGATTTATTTTACGATATTACATCAAAAAACATGTCAAAATCGCAACACAATTGCAGTCGTGTTTCGATGCGTATCAGCGCATCTCATCAGAATATTGCTCCACTTTGTATTGAGCCCACTTTTAAATTAAATGTCGAACGTTGGAATTGTAAACCCTATTCGTTTCCAGATATTACCTGGATATATATTTATATATATATATATATATAGTACATTTAGGTGGAGTGTTTTCGGCTTAAACATGTTCTATTAAATAGAGTGAACAGGTAATGTCTCTTAATTTTCACCTGATGTCGAAAAAGTCGTTTGATGCCAGGTGGGATCTTGTAAAGGGCCTTGTCGAAATGGTGGCTAACGTTCACGAATTTCAGCGCAGTACTTGATTGGCCGTTAGATGTCACTAAAAATCTAAGTTAACAGCTTCATGCTTTCTGATTCACTTTGTGTTTAAATTTTTGAAGATCAATATCAACTGTTATCTTCTCTCTACTTAATACCCGTTCTTTTATTGTTCTCCTTCTTAATAATATTTCTTCTCAGATACTTTCATGCTCAGTAGCCCATTGAGTCTTAAAGTCCTTTTGGGTACACCAGAAGAGTCGAGCGTCAGGTGAAGAAATTTTTAAAAATATTAGTCTGCATAATGAGTTCAATCCCAACTAAGTGCACCAAACTTGTGGCTCTGTGCCAGGTTAAACTAATCTTTCTAAATGACAAAATATATTTTTCAATATATATGCATGTCACGTCACATCACGTTAGAAGTTCCACAACCCTTAACAGTCTTTCCATGTCAGCGGAAAATGTTAGTCCAAGAAGGTGCAATAAGGAGGTTAGCATCAGCCATACTGATGAAAGGTAACACGCGTTCTCTCCCACGATTAAAAGAGTACAGTTTCGTTTTGGAGGCGTTAAAATTAACAAGTCACTCCTTTCTCCAAGTAACAACAGATTGTATATATCATTTTATAAGCCATATGCCAATCAGACAAAATATAAATATATTAGTATTTAGGGCAGTCATCATATAGATGCCGAGGTGAGAATTAATGACATCAAGAAAATCATTTATGAAAATTAAGAACAAAGTATGTCCAAGGATAAAAACCTGGGCAACACCCGCGTTAATTCATGCAAGACAATTTCCATTTCGAGATAGCTAAAAGAAATTTTAGCGTCTTTTTGGGGTTAAAAACACATTGTTTTGGAAATTCTTGCAAAAATCAAATCATTTTGGGATTTTTATTGAAATTTTCAGGACTTATTCACAAATGAATTAAATTATTTTTTAATTTTTTTTAGAAAATCTTATTTTACATCTGTTACCCCCCTCCACACACACACACACAAAATTTAAAGCCCAAATTCCTAAAATTCAAGAAAATATTAGATTATGGAGAATATTTTCCTAAATTCTTGAGATTACTGAGTACTTAAAAATTATATATAAAAAGGCTCTCACATTATAATCAGTTATTTTTTACGGATAAAGCCCCGTAGAACAACATTAGAGAAACATCAAGCTCTCATCAAGCTGTCAACATCTGAACAGATTAAATAAACAGCTACCTAGGTGTACAAAAATGCATTTCTACGATATTTTAAACTTGAAGTAAATAACATTTGTTTCAAATCTGATTAATTATAATTAAGTCAGCTGATATTCCTCAAATAAAGTTGCAGCAAAGTATGTTTGAATTTTTTTTTTGCCCATAAACGCAGGCTAAAAAATATATATAAATATATATATTTTATATATATATATATAACTTTATTCCAATCAATTTAAATTAATTTTGAAAAAAGGGCAAAGTATTTTGCACATTAGAAATATTAAATTTAATCCATTAACTTGAAATTAAATAAAAGCTTCAAGAAAGTTTTCGTTTTTGACAAATTCATTTTAAAAATCTTAAGTTAACAGGAATCTCTGTGGATTCACTTTGTATATATATATTTATATATATATATATATATATATATATATATATTATATATATATATATAATAATTTTCTTAAAAACAAACTGATAAACTATTTGTTAAAAAACAGTTTGTTCACCTTCACGCTTTTTAAAATTTCTAGTCTCTCTCTTTCAATCCCAACTCTCTCTCTCTCTCTCTCTCTCTATTGAAATGACAAAATATATTTTTCAATATATATGCTTTAGTAGACATCAGAACTGATGTTTTGGGTCTTTCCAACATCAAAATGTTACTCACCACGGTGACCCAACTGATACTGATCGGGTATCGGCTTCTCTCCATTCTGTTACCTGCAATTTTTCTGTTTTCTAACTACACACCCTCCAAGCGACGATTCTCGGTCATTTTTTTCCAATCCCAGATCAGACTTAGTTTAAGCCAAAATGTAAATAGTTCTTCCATCAAAAATAAAACCGAAGAATTAATGACAGCAAGAAAATCTATCTGAAAATCAAGAACAAAGCGGTCCAAGGATAAAACCTGGGCAACACCCGCGTTAATTCATGATTAGATTTCCATTTCTGAAACAACACAAATAGAAATTTTAGATAGATTTTGGGATCAAAAATAGATTGTTTTAGTGGTTAATATACAAAAACAAATCATTTGGGATTTTATAAAATTTCATAAATTATATATAAATGAATTAAATTATTTTTAATTTTTTTAAAAAATCTTATTTTACATCTGTTCCCCCCATGTTTCAAAATAAAATTTAAAACCCCAAATTTTATTTTCAAGAAAAATTAAATTATGGAGAATATTTTTCCATTTTGATCTTCAAGAGAATTTTGGAAATTATTATAAAATTTAAAATTTAATCAATTAAATACACAGATAAAATCCCGTTTCCATGGTTACAGAATATTCTACTCAAA
Source organism: Acanthosepion pharaonis (assembly GCA_903632075.3). Taxonomy (NCBI): domain Eukaryota; kingdom Metazoa; phylum Mollusca; class Cephalopoda; order Sepiida; family Sepiidae; genus Acanthosepion; species Acanthosepion pharaonis. The sequence continues at coordinate 877,893 of CAHIKZ030000086.1, read as the reverse complement.
TTGAAGCTGTCAACATCTAGACAGATTAAATAAACAGTATCATTGTATCAAAAATTATTTCTACATATTTTTAAACTTGAGGAAATAACATTTTGTTTCAAATCTGACGTAATTATAATGGATGTCGTCTGATATTTAAAAAAAAAAAAAAAAATTGTTTGAATTTTTTTTTTTTTCCAATAAACGTCATCTTTTGGCTGTAATTTTTTTTTTTACAATACTTTTTCAAATTTTAAATTAATTTTGAAAAAAACAAATATTTTGCTTTTAAAATTTTAATTTAATCCATTAACTTTTAAAATTAAATAAATGTATTAAAAAAATTTTATATTTTTTAGGATTATTTTAAAATTAAGTTTCGAGTATCTGTGGATGAGGTTATATTTTTTTTTTTTATATATATATATATGACAAAAACAAACTGAAATGGTTACTTAATTTTTTCACTGATTCATAAAAACCGCTTTTTCTATCTCTATAAACCTATTATCTAATATTTCACTTCCTTTTCGTAAAATACATCTATTGGATGACATTAGGACATTCAGAACTTGTTTGTATTTAAACATCATAAATTTTAAAACGTTACCCAAAATACTGATCGAAGATGAAATAGAACTAATTACCTGCAATTTTTTTATTTTCTAACAAAAATAAAATTAGGGATTTTATTTTCTATTTTTGATGACATCTGTTCGAACAATGTGTTCTTCCATAAAAATAAAACAAAAGCAAATGCAATTAATTTTCTATCTGATCAAATGGCGGCGTAAATTTAAGTTGTAGCACTATTTTGTAAAAACAAAATATCTATATAGAACATAGATATAGATTTTATTATCTTAATATTCACATACATTTATATTTATATACATATATATATATATATATATATATATATATATATATATATATATATATATATATAAAAAAAATAATTCAAGAGGATAGAATCCAGGTAGAACTCAATGTCCAGGATAGAGTAAGAATATAATAAAAAAGCTTAAACACTAATATTCCATGGTCATAATTTATTCCATTGGAATCGTAAATACGATCCAATTCATCAGACCTACAAAATGTATTACAGGGGATCCTCGACTTACGACAGAGTTGTCTTCCTACGAAGCATCGTAACTCTATTTTTCGTGTAAGTCGGAACGTACCCACGATTTTCCATGAATATGTACTTACATTACTCAACTATGCTAACGCAACAGTAAAATAATAATCTAGGATATAACAACACATTTCTGTGGCATAGAAACATACGCGGGTGGGCTGAAAAGTTCATATAAAGGAGTAATCATGAATGCATTAATATCAACTCTTCTTATAAGAATAATTGCATTGTTTTTTATAGCATCAATGTCTACCGTCCCCGTTTCATAGTCAGTCTATTAAGTTTTCAACCCATCCTCATAAGTAGGATTAAAAACATCGTGGAGGACATAAATATAATACATATAATGAAATGAAAATAATACATGTAATGAAATGAAATTGTTATAAGTTGCCAGTGATGTCATTGGGTCTCGCGAGATGAGAAGACGAAACCTAAGACCGTCTCACTTGCAGTATTTGGAATTAGCAGCTAATTCTGGGGAAGAAAGAAAAACAGACATGAGTTTAATTTTCATTTTTTTATTGGGAATTCACCAATTTATAGATACATTTTTGAAGAAAAAATATTATCAGCAATGCATTTTTTTAAAATATTACCAGCAATACAATTTTGGAAAAATAATATCAGCAATACATTTTTTTTAAATTATTACCAGCAATACAGTTTTTGAAAAAAATATTAGCAGAAATAAAGTTCTTGTCGGCATTAAATAACCCATTGAGATTGATATGTCGTAAAACAATATACACGAATGTATAGTCGAAACAAGATTAATGGAAATCGCAACGTAACCATGAATCATCGTAGGCCCGGTGTGTTATACCTCGGGGACTTATATATATATATATATATATATATATATATATATATATATATAAATATATATATATATATATATATATATATATATATATAAACCAAACCTTAATGTGAACTTTGAGTAGACGGAACCCTTGGGAGCCGCCGGTGGTTGTTGTGCTAGCATGAAGTCACAGGTCATCGTGACCGAGGGTTTGAGTGTACTAGCCTTGTTCAGACTGTTTGTCACACTAAATAAAACCTCTCTCTCTCTCTCTCTCTCTCTCTCTCTCTCTCTCTCTCTCTCTCTCTCTCTCTCTCAGAAACTGTAACTGAGGTCCGCTCATCTTAGTTGCAGTATAAACCACAGCTGGGTTCTGTGTTGAACAAACACAAATGTGCCTGAGCAGGCGTCTGCAATGGGGATTAGCTAGCCGCCCTAATAGATTGGCATCCTCGGATTCGAGTGGCTGCGCCATTTAAATTTTTTTATTTTATTAACAGTAAGGACCTATGAAAATAAATTATCATTTTTAACGACATAAAATAAGCAAATATTAATATAAGATTCTAATGGACATAAAGTAGGGATCGGTTTTCCTTTGTTATTAAGTAATAAACAGATACCTTTTAATGCTACAAAGTAATATTACAATTCACAAAAAAAGCTTCTGATACTAGTAAATACTTAACAAAATATGCCGTAGTAATTTATGGAATGAGTAAACAATTATTAATATAAGATTCTGATTGATATAAAATAGAACTTCAGTTTTCTATTGTTATTAAGTAATAAACTTATCCTACCAGAATTACGACATATTAATAATTGTATAAATATATATTTAAAGAGTCACATATAGACATCTTCTAATAATAGAAAAGACTTAACAAAATATGTCATCATTTTTTTATAGCGTGGGTAAATTAGTTTGAAAATAGCATTAAAATCCTACTTTAAAAGAAGAG
>CAHIKZ030000086.1:865000-870000 GCA_903632075.3 Acanthosepion pharaonis | reverse complement strand
CAATTAAAGATTGCGTTGTGTTTTCCTGTTGCCTCCTCTTCAGATCGGTATTCAGATTTTTCCTTCCTCAGTTGCCAACCAAGACGAGAGAGCTCAATCTACCTTGCTATTTAATCCATAGCTGGGAGAAAATACAGGTTAATGCCTTTCCCAAGAGAATTTCGGCGAAAGTGAATGCAAGAGACAATTTCTTGAAAAAGTTTCTGATATTAATAGTCCCAAAATTTGTGGAGCTAACAAAACACACTTACCAAGACTCGAATGCAAGCAGGTGGTTTAATAATAATTTATATATATATATATATATATATATATGTGTGTGTGTGTGTGTGTGTGTGTGTGTGTGTGTGTGTGTGTGTGTGTAGTTTCATGCTTAAACTCAATCGTCAGGCCTAACGCTTACGTTTAAGCATGAAACATACTGTCGTCGCTGAGTGTTGATTTCAATGCCTACATTTATATTTATAGACGCTCTCTCTATCTTTATCTATTTATCTACCTGCCTATCCATCTATCTATCTATCTATCTATCTATATATATATATATATATATATATATATATATTAAGGGTTCATCTTTCGAGAGCGGCTCCTACTGCTATTAATGCATTACTCTTCAATTACGAATTGAGTTCTCCGGGCCACTGGCGTATTTCACATAGAAAAACGTTAAAATTTCCCTTCCTCTCTGCCGTGCGACGATAGCCTAGGAGTAGGATCTCTGACTGATGTCAAATCAGTCAGGTTCCGATCCCGGCTTGAAGCAGACGTCTAGCCACACTGAAGAGCTGTGATACAGCGAAAAAATCTGTCCGTGTATGACAAACATATATATATATATATATAGTGTTCGACAATCAATTTTTCTTCAGAGTGGAATCTGTAATATCTGTTTTCCTTCATCGAGAAAAAGTTTATAATTATGTTATTTAGTTTAAATCAAGCATTCGGCAAGCAATGGCAATTGTATTGTCTGTGGTTTTAACGGTCTGGATAGATTGAAATGATAATAAATGCTTTGTAGCGACAAGCGAGAGGCCGCTTCACGATGGACAAAAAAACAGACGGTATCTTTTAGTTTGTGTTCTGCATATGCAAAAGGTTTTTCATTTGTCTTCAAAGAAATGAAGACAGTTCTTTTTTGTTTGTTTCTGTCATATGACGCCATTGTTCCAACGGTAAAAGCAATAATACATAAACCTAACAATTAATGAACTATTTTCTATCAAAAATAAATAATACATTCTCTCCCCGCCCTCTCTCCCCTCTCTCTCTCTCTCTCTCTCTCTCTCTCTCTCTATCTATCTATCTATCTATCTATCTATCTATCTTTATCTCCCTTGGGTTAGATAGAAAATCTTTAGTCTTCGTTGACAATGTATTTAAAGCTGGTGTTTCGATAAAAAAAAAATACACCCATCACTCAACAGCCTGGCTTAAAAGCACCAAAAATGTCAAGTGATTTTGCAATCTGCGTTTGTTTAAGAACCACTACAATTCAGACCATCATTTTGGTTTCCGAAGAGAATCTGAACATAAACTATCCAATGTCTTCTGAGTGTTTTTATAAACCATTGTCCAAAAACTTTCGGTGGCCTTCCACTAAACATGTATAAATGAAAGATTGCTATCCAAATACTCCCAGTTTTAGGTCTAAAGCTTGCATACAAGCATGAAACAGATTTTCCGATTTGGTTTTGATCTCTGTGTCCGCACAACCTATATTTAATAAGTGAGAACTCCGAAATTAAAATCAGTTGCATAACTACACAAAGAACAATCCTTGAAAGCGAATGAAGCAACATTCGAAAGTACTCGGGGGAAAAATAACATAATATAAAATTGATGGGAATTTTGGCAAATTTAACTTGAAACTCAAAATCTGAAATTCATCACACCTACAAATTAAAAAAAATTTGAATTTGTAGTTCTGATGAATTGGATCGTGATTACAATTCCAATGTAATAAATTATAACCATGAAATATTAGTTTTTGAGCCTTTTATATTATATACTTGCTCTGTCTTGAACATTGAGCTCTACCTGGATTCTATCCTCTTGAATATATATATATATATATATATATATATATATATATATATTGACCACTAATATATATATATATATATATATATATATATATATATATATATATATATGCCGAACGAACTGGCTTTCACTCTAACTCCGCAGATAGATATTGCCATCATTCAGCAAATAAACCTTTAAACTACAATAAGTATTTATTTTATATATCAATAAAATATGAAGTGGCTTATAATAAGGGACAAACTCCTCCTCTCTCTCTCTCTCTCTCTCTCTCTATATATATATATATATATATATATATATATATATATATATATATATATATATATATATATAAATGTAAAAGAACGAAGAGTAAGATTTCAGCGTTCAAAACATTAATTTAAAACATGGCTCAGTACAAAAGCAGAGCAATAAATATTTGTTTATTATGCACTGTTACATTAGAACACGCACATACCCACTACAAAACTGTACATTTTGTTTCAACGTTAAAAAAACAATTTTTTAACGTTTCATCAGGTAGGGAGTCACGAAGTTCCTAAAATATTTTATTCAGAAATGCAGTTATCGAAGCATAGTTTCTACTTCCATCATTGGAATGTTTCCCATAAAAAGTATAAAAGAATTTACATGTGGAGAAAGAAAGGAATCGAAGTGATTAGTGACAGCGAGAGGGAAAAGAGAAATAAGAGGGGAAAAAAGTGAGGGTGATATAAACTAAGAAGGAATAAATCCAACCAATGGAATTCCTTCGAATCGTAGAATTTAAACTTTAACTGTCTCCTAGATTTGTTAGGTTAATGTTTCTCTAAACATCTAAACGAAAACCTTTTGTGCTGGGAGACAATTATTCATGGAATGTAAAAAGTACTACAGTATTTTATGAAACGGACTTTCTAATATGGATTAGAATATTAAACCGATTTAAAATCTTTACATTATCATATTTAGTATACTTAACCAAATTTTACTTTACAATATGAATTAGAATACATTTTAACTTTCATATTTTTTTTTTGGCATAAAGTGTTATCAAAGAGAAAAATAATTCAAGTAATATAACGATTAGATTTTTAAAAGATAAATAGTCGGTGAAATCGAGATAGAAATAACGTTAAAATAACATTAAAATTAGTATTAACCTTCAAATTTCAATAAACCAAGTTGGAAAAAGGAATTGATGCTATTGCATATAGAAAGGTAAAAAAATAAGAACGGGAGATATAGATGAAGTTGGATCGAAACCCGACCGAATCAGGGTCAGCCAGAGGTGTTACCCTTGGGCTAATAACACTGTTAATAAGGACTGTGCATTTTATGTGTATTCTTTTTACGAAAGTGCACGAACAATTTAAATTTTAAATATTTAAATTTTTATATTATAATATTAATTTATTAATATAAATTATAAAGTATTAGACCTAAAATATTCTACTTTATTCTTACTTCTGTAAATTTACTGTAATAATAATAATAATAATAATAATAATATGTGGTACATGGGTACATGAGAACATCAACAATCCCCGTTGTAGTTGGAGCCCTCAGATTGGTTGGAAAAGATTCCAGTAGATTAATTGAAGGGATTCCTGGAAGCCCATGCCTTAAAGAAATACAAAAAATTGTTCTCACGAGTACAGCCCACACCTTACGAAGAGCTTTTTTTTTTTTCTTTTTTTTTGTCAGTGGAAAATGTCATGATGCCATTTCTAATCTTAGGTCTCTGAGCAAGACCCGGAAAGAAATGTCACCCCAGAAATCAAAGGGAATAATAATAATAATAATAATAATAATAATAAAATGTGCAAGAATAATTTCAATTGGAATTATAAAAAAATACGAACAAAACAACACATTGAAAGAATCCCTGCTTAAGAGACATACAGAAAATTGTCTTATTAAGTACCACTAAGGAGAACTTTGTCTATGTAACGCTGTTCATCGGAGATAAAAAAAAAAAAAAAAAAAAAATTAACATGAAATGTGGCCCAACACCACGAAATCAAAGGTCTTTCCACCCAGACTTGGTAGAATAATCCATAATAATAATCGAATGATGATAATAATAATAATAATAATAATAATAAATGTTCTGATCCTCTACCAAGTATAGCTCCCATGGTTTCTTATCTTAAATGATTATAAGTATTAACCTGTCTGAGTTTTGTGTTGGTGAATTAAGATAAGTTGCAGTAAATATCTCATTGAGTGTCACAGATTTGCTTGTCACTTGTTCCACATTAATTATGTGGAAGTTGTGTTAATGGATTAAATTATATTGATTAAAAATTGTTGAATAAATTAGGCTGAGTGATGAAATTAACAATTTCCTCTCTCATTAAATTTTTAGTATTCAACAAAGATAGAATAAGGACAACATGAGAAACAACAGTTTTTGCACAACAATGTATAAAATATTTATATAACAAAGAGGTACAAACAACTGGAGTAAAGAGGTAGTTTTAAAAGGTTTAAACGTCCTTTTATGTTTAGATGAAAGGTTATCAAAGTTCTGGTTTGATAAATTATAATTTGTTGAATGTTCTGTACAATAATGAGAAAGTGTGTTTTGGTAATATAAGAAAAAAATAAACAATTCAAGTTTGTATTTGAAGTAGAGAAATATTGTTTACGACTTACTTTAAGTTTTACGGAATTGTTGCTCTTTGATTTGTTTTCACTTGTTCGAAGAGAATATTCTAGTTGGGGTAAGTGGTTCTTAACAAGATGTCTTTATGTTAATTGCAATAATTAACGTTGAGCTTGAAAGCGTATGAAAAAGATTCTTGTATTAAGTTGAATGTGGAAAATTTGAGTTGATAGTTCGTCATAAAATATTGCTGTGTGAATGAATGTTCTCTCAGGCTGGAATCGTGTTAAGGAACTTTAACGTAAAGCCTGGAACTGTGTGACGAGTTCAAAGGATTCCGATCGGGGCACTGTCGAAG
>CAHIKZ030000086.1:802500-860000 GCA_903632075.3 Acanthosepion pharaonis | reverse complement strand
TGGGGCAAGAATTGGCTGGTCAACTTTAACGCCACAAAAACTAAACTACTCTCCATTAACCACCATAGAGATCCTTCCCTGCCCCCCATTAAAATGTCTGATAGTCAACTTCCTGAGAGCAACTCCCTGCGCCTGCTCGGTATCACGCTGACTTCTGACCTGAGATGGAACAAATACATTGAGTTAATTGCTTCTTCCACCGCGAGGAAAGTTGGCTCTCTGTGCCGCGCCAGGAAATTTTTCTCCCCTGAATCGATACTTCAAATATATAAAACAACCATTCGCCCTTGCATGGAGTATTGCTGCCATATATGGTCTGGAGCCCCTTCTGTTTACCTCGGAGTTCTTGACAAGCTCAAGAGACGGATATGTAATCTAATTGGCCCTGATCTAGCGTCTCGTCTGCAGTCACTCTCTCACAGACGCGCCGTCGCCTCTCTCTGTCTTTTCTACAAATACTTCCATGGTAACTGCTCTGACGAACTGCTTTCTCTAGTTCCCAGACTCCATGAATTCAAGCGCCCTACCAGGGTGGCATCCCGCTCCCACCCTTACACCGTAGAAACTTTCAAATGTAGCCGTCTCTTCTACTCCAGTAGCTTCATACCTCAAACCTTTCGCCAGTAGAACACCCTCCCCAATTACTGTTTCCCTGAAAGATATAATCTCCAACTATTCAAATGTAATGTCAATCGACATCTCCAGTTACCTTGATCTGCCCACTATCCCTCTCCTCATCCTTTCCTCTATCACTTCTATCGGCTCTCGCTCCAAATCTTTCGCAACCCCTGCATCCTAGTGGCTTCACGCCTTGCTTGGGGCGTAATGTTAAAAAAAAAAAAAAAATATATATATATATATATATATATATATATATATATATATATATATTTGGATATTAGGTGTTTTTTTTGTGTATCTATGTATATGCATCTTTTGTTTGTTTCCTTTTAATTTTGCCAGTCTGAGATAGCTTAATATATTTTTAATTATATGTCCCGTATGTCGGGATGTAGCTGATTATGGCTCTCCACATATTTTTTTTCTTTATTTAACCGTGAATTGCAATGTCTTCTAGTGAAAGGTAATGAGATGTTTTTGCCTTCTCCACGGATTTGTATTTACAATAGTTCTTCTTTTAGGTTGTTTGCCAGCCGAGTCTCGAGAAACACCTACTTTGTTATTTAATCTATAACTGGGGAAACAAATGATGAAGTGATGCTATTTCCAACTGCATTTATACGAGAGGGAATTTGGGTCTAATCTAGAATCGTTGTAATCTGATCCATACTAATCCATACTAATCCATACTAACCCCTAGGAAATCAAAAAGCAGTATCTGCCTTGTGTGAAATTTTCTTTCCTACCAGAAGAACAGTTGTTGATAATAAGCTGATCTTTGCGCAGTACAGGGTCAAGTATGATCAATTAGATTAGAAAGATTATGCTACGCCAATCTCTATTCCAAAATTTGTCTTTTTATCTGAGTTTGAACATTTCCCACACACACCACTGTTAAATGTACACGATAAAAATGTACCTAAAAAAATGTACCTAATAAAAAAAAATTATACCTGAAAAGAATGTTCCGAATAAAATATTGTACCTAGAAAAATGTACCCAATAAAAAATTGTACCTAAAAATGTACCTAACAAGAAAATTATACCTGAAAAAATGTGCCCAATAAAATATTCTACCTAGAAAAATGTACCCAATAAAAAATTGTACGTAAAAAAATGTACCTAATACGAAACTTATACCTGAAAAAAATGTACTCAATAAAATATAGTATAGGGAAAAATGTACCCAATAAAAAATTGTAACTAAAAAATTATACCTGAAAAAAACGTACTTATTAAAAAATTGTACCTAAAAAATTTTCCCAATAAAAAAATTGTACCTAAAAATGTACCCAATAAAATAATTGTGCCTAAAAAAATGTACCTGATAAAAATTTGTACCTGAAAAAATTGTACCTAAATTAAATGTATCTAATAAAAAAATTATACCTGAAAAAATGTACCAAATGAAAAAATTGTACCTAAAATAATGTACCCAATAAAAAATTATACCTAAATAAATGTACCCAATAAAAAAATTATACCTGAAAAAAATGTACCCAATAAAAAAGTCTGCCTGAAAAAAGTGCATAAAATTCCTCTGAGAAATGTTGTATAAGTAATTTTAGAATTTTAAAATATGCAATACCCTTGAAGTATAAATATCCTTTCTCATTTCAAATGATGACAACATATCTTAGTTACTTTTTGTTGACTACTAAATAATTAAAACCTTCGACAACCCAAAGTACTTTTACTAACAATAGTAATGGTCTATTTACTTTCTTCGGCTCTCTTTTTCTTCAATTATCTTCTGTCAATTGTGTTTGAATTCTTATATAATATATTTAATCCTAATCCAAATCGTAAATGTATTTTTTAAATTGTCAAGCATGGCCATTTTCTCCAATTTTAGAAACGGTTGTTCACCCGCCGACCAAAGCCAGCAAAAAGAATTCATTTAAAGAAAGGGCGACAACTCTATCGATACCAGACGATCAGAATGGAACAGCGACACTCAGAGGCTGTCTTAAAGCAACTCGCCCAAAAGCTTCTTTCCGAACCAGAAAACAAACAGTTCAAATTAGCTATTCACGAATTTCAGCAGAGCCACTCCCTAACCACTTTATGTTCCCAGTTGAAAAATGTAATTAACACACCTGAGCGGCTAGTGCTGCTTGTAGAGTTGAGTTATTTGGTGCCACCTCACCTGTCAAACGACTTCCACCGACTGTGTTCACTTCAGTTTCACAATTACGGCAAAGCGCTACAGACGTGTCGACCGGGCACTCTTCCCCGACACGAAAGCTCGCGTATAATCGCCCAGGACTCGTCGGGTAAATCTCGCATCGTATCTCAGGGTAACTTTAAACAGCTGGTAATCAGCAGTTCGCCCGATTTGCGACACAGTTCCCGCATATCCCAGAACTCGAACGGCAGCCGGAGTTTCGACGATATCGACGAATCAACTTCGGCTTTCGACTCGTTCTGGGACGCCAGCCTCTCACCTCGCTCGTACAGAAAATTTGACAGCCATTATATAACGAACACTGGCAAGATGGCTGAGGCTATCTATGGCAGAAACAAATCGCCTGGATACGAGCAGACGAATGGCTATACGGGGCGGAAAAATGAGATCACGCTTTACGAAGACAGCATGGGTTTGTCCATCACGAAAATCCCGGACAGTAATACCAGCAACACAATGAATCGAAAAAAAAACCTGCGACGGGTCTATATACTTCGAAATCAAAGTAACCTGGGCTTATCGCTGAAGGGAGGAAGTGATGACCGAACGCCAGTAACAATTGATTGGGTGGAAGAAGGAAGTCTAGCACACCAACAGGTAAGTCATTTTTATGGTATATTCAAGAAAGTCACACCTAAAAAACAATTATATATAAAATACAGTAACTATTTTTATTATTATGGTTATTCTTTTATGTACCATGTCCTTTCAAGGCGTGGGTAATCACAGCTCTCTACAACTTCCTGTCTTTTGTTACTCTAAGTAATTTATTTTTACTCTTTACCATACATCTTTGTCTCTGTTCTGTCGTCCATTCAAACTCACTGAGTAGATTATTCACTATTTTCCCTCTGTTTCTCTCGCCTTCAGTATGTCTTGTGAGTGTTAAATTCTTTAGGCCTTCTTTCCTCATTATGTGCCAGGTGACTGTCATCTGCATCTTTCTGGTAGTAAATATTACCATGCAGTTCCTTTTTTTCTTCAAACTTCCTTGTTGCTTAAATGCTTCTGTCCATCATATTCCCAGCAGCCTTCTGTAGAACTACATCTCGGTCGGTTTAAGTTTCTTAATCTGTGAGAAGATTATCCAGCACTCACTGCCATAAAAGAGATTAGATATTACACACATTATCTTTTCTTTGCTTCTAAAAAACATTTTCAATCTCTTAATACTTCCCTTAATTTCTGAAAGGCATCTTTCGCCAATCCAATGCACATATGGATCTCTATGGCATATGGTGACTGTTGGATCATATAGGTATTACAACTTCTCACAGCGATGGTCTGAACAAGTCAGGTAATTATGGAAGAGTAGTTTACTCAAATTCTTACTAACCTTCTTCAATACTTATTGTGATATCTCAGTGATGAGGATTTTTGTCATTATATCTGGTGAGAGGGGAGAAATGGATTCACACCTTTCTCATAGCCTTTTAGCAGGAACTTGGAATTGGTTCAATGATTCTCTATCCAGTGACGATATTTTTTTTTTTTTTTATTGGAGACAATGAAGGTTTTTTAATGTTGATATACTTTTGACATTGTGGGTAATATCAGATTTTGGCATTTTTGATCATCCATACTTCAGTCGTCTCAAGAAAATAAATTGGTTTTTCAACACATATGGATGAGAAAAATTGACTTGGTGTCCACTTTTAAATAGATGTAATTTTTTTTTCATTATATTTACGCAAAATATGACTATTTATTTTTTCAAAATGCTTCAGTGCCTTTCCCACCGCCGTAACGTTGGTTCCCTCTGCTTTTTCTATAAATACACTTCCAAGGCAATTGTTCTAAAGAACTTTCCTCTGTAGTATCCAGACTTTATGAATTTAAGTGCAGTACTAGATTGGCGCCAAGATCTCACCGTTTTACAGTTATAATGGCTAGATGCAACCGCAAGTTCTGTGCTAACATCTTCTTTTCTCGCACTTCTCGCCTGTGGAGCTCTCTTCCGGCTTCTTGGTTTTTAATCAAGTTTGATCATCAAAGATTTATCTTTTATTTTCTTAGTTCCTGTTCTGTTATCGTTCTTGCTCATTAATAAGATTTTTTTATATTCTTTCACACTCCGTAATCACAGCGTCTTAGCGACTTTATTACCTTGTTTGTGGTGAAATGATAAAAAAAAAAGTAAGCATTAAATTATCGAGTTTTCATTGATTATTATATTTACATAATTACTACTTTATTTTTGGAAGATTTTAGATTACAATTTTTTTCTGTCGAAAGACATCAAAGTTAATTTTTAATAAGAAAAATTGATATTAAAAACAGTTCTAAAACATGTCGAAAACGGCAAAAGTATTTTCTATATTTTTTGCAGTTAAAATCAAAATCTAAATTTAAAAAAAAAAAGATATTTAAATCCTAGCAGGAAGTTTTAAAATTTTTATTTAAAACTGTCCGTAATGATTAGAATGATTTTTGATTTAAAGCCGAGCGAATTGAAATGGAAGACATCATACAAATTATGCCATTTTGGGGGCTAATGTACATAAAATGGGAAAGTTTTATCTGTCACATACTCTAAATATTGCAGAACAGGACTTCTACGTTTTAAATTTACGAATACTGACTTAAACCTAGCTACATATATACATGCATATATATATATATATATATGTGTGTGTGTGTGTGTGTGTGTGTGTGTGTGTGTGTGTGTGTGTGTGTGTGTGTGTGTGTGAAGTATGAAACAGACTGTCACTGCTAGTTTATGCTTTCAATGTCCACTTTATATTTACATAAGCTTTATCCCAAGTACTGAGCACTTTAACCCATAAATATAACATGCCTTAAAACTATTTTATTATATATACATAGATATACATATATATATACATAGATACACATATATATGTACATATATATTTATATAAATATATATATATAAAATATATATATAAATATATATATAAATATATATAAACATATATACATAAACATATATATATATAAATATATATAAACATATATATATATAAACATTATATATATGTATATATATATGTTTATATATTTATATATATGTTTATATATATATGTTTATATATTTATATATATTTATATATATATATGTTTATATATATATATATATGATTATATATATATATATTTATATATATATGTGTTTATATATATATGTTTATATATATATATATATGTTTATATATATATATGTTTATATATATATATATATTTATATATATATATATATATATATATATGTTTATATATATATATATGTTTATATATATATATGTTTATATATATGTTTATATATGTTTATATATATATATGTTTATATATATATGTTTATATATATATATGTTTATATATATGTTATATATATATATTTTATACATGTTTATATATATATGTTTATATATATATATATATATATATATGTTTATATATATATGTTTATATATATATATATGTTTATATATATATATATATATATGTGTGTGTGTGTGTGTGTGTAATAGACGTATATTTTTAGTTATATATATATTATTATATAATCAACACGTTTTATAATTTATTTAGATAAGATGTTGCATATCGATTATGCGCAGTACTTATTGGAAAGTGCTCAATATCAGTGACAGAGCTAACATATTCAGTTGTATGGATATGAGTTTGTAACCCAGAGTTTCGCGCTTTTGTGATCATCAGACAAACAAACAACAATATATATATATAAAAATGGAATATGCGAAAACTATTATAAAATTTGATTTTAACAAATTTTTATATTTGCTTCTGTTGTGAACGTTTTGTCCATTAAGAACATCATTAGAACAGCTGAACGAAAGGTATACAAAAGAACATTTTAAACATCCAAATGGTTTTCGCATATTACGCATTCTTTACGTATATTTCATATCATTCATTTTACGAGCAATATGTTTATTGTATTATATGTACAATATATATCTATAATATATATGCAACAGTTTTGGTTTTATATTATACATAATATATATATTATTTTCATAGTATTACATATACAGTTTGCTAAAGATAAATTGTCGTCAAAATTACACAAAAATGAAAATAGCACTGACGTCTCATTTTAACAAATATATTTACCCTAATTACACAAAAATATCTTGAAATACTAATGAATAAATTTATTCAATAAAATCGCCATTGGCTTCAACCACGGCCTCCAAGTGACTTCGGAGTCTCCTGCAACTCTTCTGGATAGCCTCCTTGTTTAAATTGGTGAATGCTGCCATATTAATTGTCTTCAGTGCATCTTTGGTGTTACAAAGAGTTTTGTTGATCTCTCGCCCAACTGCGCCCCACACATAATAATCAAGGGGGTTGCAGTCTGGGGAGTTAGGTGGCCAGATGTAAGGGTTGATATGACCGCAGAAATTGCCTGACATGTTTGTGTACCATGGTGCAGAGTCCTGTAGCCAGACATAGGATCTTCCAGCAGCCACCCTCCTCACCCAGAGCAGCACTACCCCCTCAAGGGACTTGATGTAGGTCCAGTGTTGAGTCTGAGGCCCTTACCAACAAATTCTTTAGTTCTTTTCTTATCAGAACAACCAGAGAGAGTTTTCCGAGCAGCCGTACATTCGTAATCACCATTAGACTCATCCAATTCTTTCCAAATCCTTTGCACTATCCTCAGATTGACACCCAAACATTCTGAAATGTTCATATTGGAGCTTACGGCATGAATGACAAAGAGGAAATCATCCCGTTTTCAAATTTCTGGCGGAGTAAATTGCGTCATGGTGCTCTTTGTCTCACAGACGGTTCCCGACTGGCCCTACTATACTCTGCAGTCAATATATACAAAAACACCAACGTGCATCCACGAAATAAAAAATATAAAATGGTGAGAATTTACTCATCGCACTCTCTCTCTCTCTCTCTCTCTCTCTCTATATATATATATATATATATATATATATATATATATATATGTGTGTGTGTGTATATATATATATATATGTGTATATATATATGTGTATATATATATATGTGCGTGTATATATATATATATGTGTGTATATATGTGTATATATATATATGTGTGTGTGTATATATGTGTATATATATATATATGTGTGTGTGTGTGTGTGTATTTCAATAAAGGTGCAATTAATTTACAAATTCATGAATTATTCATACAAAAAACAAATACAAAGGTTAATGATTTAATTGGCGAGAAATCCATCGTTGCGAACAATTCAAATAATATACAAAAACCCCGAACCTGTTTATGCATGAAAAGATCCTTGTTTCTATAAATTTCTGTTGCATGAGTTCTTATTTTTACAAGGTTTCGTCTGTTCAAACAGACATCCTCAGGTATGGAATAGATTTTGTTCTTGTTTTTTCTCTCAGTAATAAGAGGACAACGAAAATATATGTACTGTATAACTCATTTCTAATAGCATTTTTCGGATTACAACAGTACATATATTTTCGTTTCGTATTTCTTTAAGGCATGGGCTTCCAGGAATCCCTTCAATTAATCAACTGGAATCTTCTTCAACCAACCCTAGGGTTGCAACTACAAAAGGAATTGTTGATGTTCCCATGTGCCACATTTTTGAGATTTCGATTTCAAGGTCCTTGTATTTTGACAGTTTTTTGAATATCTTCAAAGATACATTGCAGTCTGCAGGGATTGCCATATCAATAAGGGTGCACTTTTTTTGTTTGTGGTCTTTAATAACAATGTCTGGGCGGTTGGCTTTGATTGTTCTGTCAGTGTGTATTGTGTAGTCCCATAGAATTGTAACAGGTCCTATCTCCGTAACCGGGTCTGGGTGGTGTTCATAGCAGTTTCTTTCAGTTTCCTTCCTGTTTCCAGTGCAGATATTGGCCCACTCTGTCGTGCCGGGTTTTTATTATTATTATTATTATTATTATTATTATCTTTGTTCACAAGGTCTTTCAGCCAGATCTTGCATCATGAGTGTCCTCCACTAAATCAGGTGCCCTCAGACCGAGAGCCCCTTTCGTAAAATAATTGTAGTGCCAAGCAACACAAACTTCTGAAGAAATGGGATGCGAGGTTTCATTCCAATTTTCTCAATGTTCGATCGTATAAACCCCAAAGCCCAAATGATAACTGGGACTATAGTGGACTGTACTTCCCACATTCTGGCATCTTCAATCGGGGAGTTAGTGTATTTCTTAAGCTTGTCAGTTTCTTTGACCTTAATATTATGGTCACGTCGATAAGGAGGCATTTTCTTGTTTCTTTGTCAACGTAATTATTATTATTATTATTATTATTATTATTATTACAACACTTTGAGGGGAGCGCGTTTTAAGAAAAGAAAAAGAAAAGACACAGTGTTGAACAATGCTAAGAATATTTCGACTGTATGCCTGCCTTCTTCAAATTATGCTTAAAACTCGCATACAAGTACAAAAAATATATTAAAAAATACAATTTTTTTGTACAAACGTCGCTTCCCTTGAGAAAAATGGTTGTACTGGTAATCAACCAGGCAAAACTGACGAAAAGCAGCCAGCGTAAATGAAGTGAAACATAACCGTGCGTAACATGATGGGGTGTGATCGTTTTGAAATTTTCCGTTAGTCGATTAGTTATTAAGAGCAATTAATCAAATAGTTTAATATTTGGACAAATTATTATTATTATTATTATTTGTGTATATTATGTTTCCTGCTTTGTATCCTGTAGAGTCGGGTCCAAACTATGGTTCTTAGGCCCTATAGGAGAATTGCCATTTAATTGATAGTACTTTTCTTAGTATATGGGATGTTTCTAGGAGGGTGATCTGGGCAACTTGTATGTTGATGTTACCTGGCACACTGTTCGTAAAATTGTCCGTTCCTTTTCTCACGAGGCCCAGAGCTCCGATTACTATTGGTAGAGTTTCAGTCTTCATTGCCCACATCCTGTTAATCTCGATCTCCAAGTCCTTGTATTTGTACAATTTCTCAATAATTTTCAGGGAGATTTTTCTCTCAGATGGTACTGCTATGTCAATAAGCATACACTTCGCGAATTTCTTGTCTTTTATGATAATGTCAGGCCTGTTGGCTTTTATTTTCCTGTCAGTTTGAATTGTCATGTCCCAGAGGATAGTTACATCGTTATTTTGTATCTGGTTAGTGCTCATGCCATCTCTCAGTGGTTTCAATTTTGTGCTTCTTGCATATTTTCTACTGCTCATATGTCGCTACCTTATTTTGTTTGTGGATATATTCATTTTTGCTAATTCCTTATTATTATTATTATTATTATTATTATTATTATTATTATTATGTCGGATATATTACATTATAGTTCAAAAGTTTGAGGCCACCCCCAGAATTATCATGAGTGAAAACTTTCCATCCCCCGACAAATGTAAAAGATCTCTTAGAGTCATTGAAATAAAAAAGAATGGAATCAATTATCAAACTTACACTTTGAGAAACGAATGCCAAAAATTTGTGCTGCAGTAATCAAAGCTAAAGGGGGATATTTTGACGAGAGCAAAAATTTAATCATAAAATGCATTTTTTATTTTTGTCAGAATAAAATTTCTAATAAAAAAAAATCATGTCTCACTTTTTTTTTAACCATGTATAATAATTTTCTCTTATTTAAAGTACAAGGCAACTACTTTTGGAGCCAATTTTTAAAAATTACCAGGGATTATCTCAAATGTTTGAACTGTAGTGTATCTGGAAATTAATGCAGGGAGAGAGGGCCACATCCAGCGGCCTTAGGTATGATGCAATTTTCCTCTGGCTCTATGTGTTCATCACTTCTCGGATTATTCTTTCCATTGCTAAGAGGTTTCCTTTCTGTAACATTTCCACTGGCCAATCAATGTCAAGTTTTTTTTTTTTATCCACATCGCTATTCTGTAAGTCACTGTACCAAATGCACAATGACAACTGATTATTATTATTATTATTATTATTATTATTATTCCTTCGATCAGAACCTTTCACAGTCAAACCCAAGGCCACAACGCCCACTGGAATTATTGATGTCTTTATGAATCATTTTTTAGTGATTATTATTATTATTATTATTATTATTATTATTTCTCTTTGAAATTTATACAGGGATTAAAAGCAGGAGACAGAATTCTTGAAGTCAACGGACACGATTTTTCCCGTATTACCCATGATGCAGCAGTCAAGATTATGTTAATGTCTTCAGAGCTAGGCCTCCTTGTCGAATCAGACGGTATGTATGCAGCTATTCATTACGACTAAAATTTATCAGAAATGATATATTTATTTTTTCATAATCATCTAATGAAATTTGATAGAGCTAAAGTTCGAGGCTCCACACATCATCAACAATTTTTTTCTGAATCCTAGCCGCCTTTAATCATTTTATTTTATATATTCTTGAAATGATATAAGGGAACATTAACACATATCGATAGCCAACAGGCATGTTCTCCGGAATTACTTTCATCTTTTATTTAATTAAGTTGTATTTTGAGGCATTAAATTATATTGGCCTGATTTCACATTTAAAATTCTACTTATTCTAATTTCCTGTTAAGAAATGAAGGATTATTTCCGGTTTTCAGATATTCATAGGCACAACTCTCACTTACATATATATATATATATATATATATATATATATATATATATATATATATACGATCCGTCGCTAAAGATGCTTAAAAATGGTCGGTTCCTGTACCTTTCCAGCAAGTACCTGACTCCTCTTACTATCCTCTAGCTTTACAAGAGCCAAATCAGGATGAAAATGGCGTACTGCTGCCATATATGGGCGGCGGCCGCCCAGTCATCACTTTCCACTCTCGAAAGAGTCCAAAAGCGTCCCCTCTTGTCTTTTTAGGCGACAAATTATTTCCACTCTGCAACCCCTTTCTCACAGATAAGACGTCGCAAGCTTCTTGCTGTCCTATCGCTATTTCCAGGGTGGGTGTTCATATGAACTACACTCCTTGGTTCCATCAGTCATAACCTTAACGTCTAAGACCCGCTATTCCACACACATTGTAGCGAACTATCCTCATTCTCTTCGTTTTTCCCACTGGTGAAAGGTCTTCGAACCACTACCTTGTAGAACCGGCTCCCAAGAGGTTGCTTCGCTGATCACAACAATCTTAACCTTTTTAAGTCTATGGTTAACTTCTTCCACATATATCCGCATAAGCTGTACCTCTTTCTTTGTAAGCCTCTACCTCGAGTGGCTCTAGGGCCTTGTACAAAAATAAAGTTTCCTCTGTGATCTAGTGTCAGGATACTGTAATTTACATGATGAAGGTTCTGTGAGTGAGTTTGTTGCTTCAATATATCCCCATAAGTGCCCAATAGGATTGGTACTTGAAGAGATTTGTGGCCAGCGTAGCACAATGTATACTTGTTCCTGAAATCATTCCCGTATTAATCTTTACGTATACAGATGGAATTGTCCTCCTGTCAATATCACTGTTGAAGACTGTTGCAATTAAGGGAATCACCTTCCACGTGAATGATAGAATACAATGTTTCTCCACAGAACAATCACACTGCCACCACTAGCTTGTTTTTTTTTTCCTCTTCCAAAGTTCATCCTAGTTTCATCACTTCCTCTTGAATAACGGCGCACACATACCCTACCTGCCATCCAGGTTATGCAAGAGAAAGCGACCTTCTCCCATTGATACAAGTTCCAGTCATGATGTTCGACTGCTCATTGATGACCATTAGTTAATATAAGACTGACCTATGGCTACACAGTTAAATGCACATCAAGTATCAATGTACTGCGTGCTGTGATACATTCCCTGCTACTGTAGCCTGTCTATTGGCTTCTTATTTGTCAGGAAGCTTCGATTCAATTTTTGCATTAATAAAATATTGATCGTCCATTACCTTATCAGTGATTGTTGATGTTTTCTTCGTTAGACCTTTTCCGATAGGTAATCTGCCGAAGGTGAGCAACCTAAAAGAGATTCATTTCGCCCCACACAAAACGATAATGCCACAAGGGGTTACTTGGAGTGAAAGAGAACGAGAAGACTTTTATGAAAGTAAAAGAAGAGTATTCAGGAAGACAGAAGATGGCGATTGTCTTTGCATTTTAAATTTTGAAGAACATAGGCGGCAAGGAACCGGAAGGGCATTCCACAAGCGATAAGTGCGAGAAAATAAACTATTAAAATAGAACTTACGGTTACATCTAGCTATTTCGACTGTCAAACGGTGAGACCTAATTGCCAATCTAGTAGTATGCTTCAATTCATAACAGGAGCACAAGAGCAGATCAGTCAGTCAGTTATGGTAGCTTTCGATGCATGACTAACGAGGTAGATTTTTCCGTAGTAGGTTCCTTTCTGTGGTAGACCAGTTGCCCTCCAAGGCTATAGAACCCGATTTGTCCTGCTAATTACCCATAGCTGTGGGAAGAGAAGAAAAGGATTCACACTTTTCCCAAGGGTATTAAGCACATAAGTGAATGTAATGGATTTGACTGGAATTCGAACTCGGCTCTCCGATTCATCAATCCAAACCGCTAGCAATATTCCATACACGGACAAATGGTAGATTTATAAATGGGCATGATGGATTCTGACGAGACAAATTGTCTGGTACGACACACTGAACCAACTGTGAATGTTCCTGTTCAATGTTTACACGGGTGACCACAATGGAGCAAAAGGTTCAGTAAACAAAATGAGGTTTGTGTTTCAGA
Source organism: Acanthosepion pharaonis (assembly GCA_903632075.3). Lineage (NCBI taxonomy): Eukaryota > Metazoa > Mollusca > Cephalopoda > Sepiida > Sepiidae > Acanthosepion > Acanthosepion pharaonis. The sequence continues at coordinate 846,522 of CAHIKZ030000086.1, read as the reverse complement.
CTACATAACGCATAAACAAAAATATCAACGATTTCTCAGATATTCAGAGTATGTCATCATAATGTCATTGCTGAGTAATTATAGCTCAACATCCGGGTTATATGCCACATTATAATATCCGGGTTATGTATCAGTGAGACGAGGTCTTTACACCTGACGGGAAATCCAGCTCGCATTTGAAGCTTGAACTGAGCTTGTTTATTTAATTCCAAAATCGACGCGAGTGGATCAGTAAATCTGTAGATAATACATGAATTTTGATCTGATTTTTTTTCCATATTGTTTTATCGTTGTTATTAATATTCCACACCAAATAAAGGCATTTACAAATAAAGAGATTATGTCTAAAAAGAAATATTTGTAGTGTAAAAAGAAATTGCTTTTTAATTACAATACTTGAAATCGAACTAATGTCTCGATGTGATTTTATCACAATGTTTCGGCCGCTGTCTTTCCTGGTAAACCTCAGATAATTTCAAAATGAAGCCTTTATTTAATTTCGTTTCGCTGTCCCTGGATATCTCATATTGTTCTTTTTAAATATTGCACGATTATTACTTATCCCTTTTTCCATTGAATCCAGAGTATGACGATAAACTACATCCGGCAGCAAGGCCTCTGATCGAGAGCTTTTGAAGAGCATGTAACCACCTCTTAATTGCTCTTGTTCCCAGATCCACCCTGACCCGGGGTGGTGGCACATGTTAGGGTCCCAGCTATGGGCAAATATTAAAACCTCACACAAAAATCAACAGTAACATTTTTTATAATAAAATGACAAACAATACATTTTTATTACAAAATGACGATCAATGCAACACTAAAAAATATAAAAATACATTTTTATGATAAAATTCCGAACAATATATTTTATGATCTACAAACTACACAGGGTGTATCAAAAATACTTTTACAAACTTTGGGAGCAGGTTCCTCTCACCAAACGAATAAAACATATGTCAGCACATCCTTCGTTTTGGAGCCATTAAGTTTAAAGAAAGTTTACGGTAGATGGTGCTGTGTTGCTAATCTGTTTTTAACGTTTAACGTGTGTGGTAGTGAATTAACTGAGGAGTTTTTTGTTTAGCCGCGACAAGATATTCATATCGTGAGCAGGCAGATATGATTTTTACATATGGATGCGAGGCTGCACGGCTGTATCAGATTGCGTTTCCATAACGAGGGCATCAGTTTATGATTAATGTATGAGCTGGAATTGTAGGTGTCTATCTGGTAAGTCCTTATGTTTTCACAGCACGTCTTACAGGAGCTGTTTACAGGGGCTTTATTTCGAACACACTTCCAGACTTGCTCGATGATGAACCCCTGCTAATATGAAGACGTATGTGGCTCATTCATGACGGGGCTCTAGCACATTTTAGTCACATTGTTCGCGATACACTAGCTGGCATTTACCATGAAAGATATACAGGTAGAGGAGGGCTGGTTCCATGGCCTTCACGTTAGCCCGACCTCAAACCTTTCGATTTTTATCTGGGGGGGGCCATCTTAAACAATTGGTTTATGCAACAAGCTTTAATAATACAGAGACGCTTCATCAACGCTTTACTTAAGTTGCACCTAAGTAGCCCACAGTGAATGAGGGCTTTCGGTGAGATTTTATAAATAAACCAGACCTATTTTTATTTTTTCATATTTATTTATTGCATTTTTGAGTGATGCTCAAACTGTTTACAGACAATGATAGTATTAGTTAAAATAATAATTTCCTTTAATTTTCTTTTATCATATGGTATTATTTGTTTAGTATACAAAACAAATAATACCATATGATTATAGTATCTATATATATAAAACAGACGGTATCTCTGAGTCTGTCTGTTTGTGTGATACCTTTTCACTCGAGATCCATCCAACTGATTTTGACCAAACTTGGAACATAAATTGCAAAATGTAAGAGACTGGCTCTTAGCGTAAAAATCGACAATTTAAAAAAAAAACAATAATCGATAAAGCTGATCAAAAATCGATAATTTCAATTTTTTCGCCGATTTCGTTCAAACATGGTATGTAGGATACTTACATTATGACGAGTTCAACGATACCTCATTTTTATTTCTACGTCACTGCGTTTAGCGAAAAACCGCGAAAAACGAAAAATCGATTTCAACATTAATTCTAAACTAAAAAATCCCTCAACCTTTAAGAAATCTAATACAAACTTCACTCAGTTTTAGCCAACAATAAGTTGACTGTTTAACAGTCATTTAACTTGATAATTGAGTCCACCCATATATTGAAAACCCGCATAAATAACGAAAAATGACGATTTTTACGGATTTCTTTCTTATTTTTTGTTGACCTTTCATCAAGTTTTCATCAAACTTAACAATTGTTTTTTAAATGTATGCTCTTTTATATCCCTGGTATCACACTGACAAATTGAATTTCAAAAACTCCAAAATAATTGTGGTCTGAAGTTGGTCTTCTTGTTGCCTGTTTTATCCCTTCATGTCCTCGGTTAACTTTGATTGAATAAATACAGACTACCTCTGTGATATCAGTAACTGCATTAATTCAAAATGTTTTTTTAATGAAAGTATTTTAAAGTAATGGAAGAGGGTAGACTCTGTTACATTTAAAGATGATTCTGTTTTTACTTCATTCTAATGGAATGCTTTTTTCTGATCGACCAGCTAATATTAAGTAAAGGCTACTTCATTTTCTTGTCCTATTCAATATATATATATATATATATATATATATTAATGTATATTTTAATGTAGAGAATTTTCTCAACTCGTAAATCACATACTTTAGTGATGCGTCGTTCTCATAAATCAGACTCGCAAGTTTAGATCATAAAATTAAGTAAGACCTGTTTTATAAAAATGCATATATATATATATATATATATATATATATATATATATATATATATATATATATATATATATAAAATTCCCAAGAGGATAGAATCCAGGTAGAACTCAGGACAGAGTAAGAATATAATATAAAAGGCTCAAACACTAATATTCCAGGGTTATAATTTATTACATTGGAATCGTAATTACGTGTCTGATGAATTGGATCGTGATTACGATTCCAATGTAATAAATTATAACCATGGAATATTAGAGTTTGAGCCTTTATATATATATATAATATATATATATATATATATATACACAGAAATGTTTATCATTATGGATGTATTATTAGATTCCCGGTGAATATACGGTTTTTTGGTATAAGTTCGGATTGGCTGAAGAAGGATGAGTTTTTGTAGTGTTTGTGTCACTTGTTAAAATGAACGAATCGTGAATCGAATTAGATAAGAATACTATATATGGTGATGACCAGCTTTTCCCCCTCTTTCCCTTCGACCCTGTGACACAAACAATGTATTCATTGTTAAATAAAGACAATACCTAACGACACTGGTATTTGGCATAAAAGAGCACCAAGCATGGATTTGATTAGAGAATATTTGTCAATAAGTTTGTGACCGTTTTAAACGGGCAGCTTCAATTGCTTGAATAAGGGGTTATATTTTATATTCCTTCGATTTTTGGTGAGAAAAAAACATTTGGTGTTTAAAACGTCGATATGTACGTTGCAATAGACAACATTATTTGTCAGACTGTTTCGTTTTTTACTCATTTCCCCCCATGCAAGGAATATAGCCACTACGACACGTTACAGAATATGAAATAATAAGGGGGAAAAAAGGGAAACATTTATTCAGAAGCGAGTACAATAAAAAAAAGAATAATCAATAACATTGTGGTTGTCTACGGCTTATTAACTTTTTTCAGGTTATTTAAAGCCAGAAAATACTTTTAGAATTTAAAAAAATGCTTTTTGGGTGCATAAGGAATGATAATGGTTTAGTATTACTATTTAAACCATAGCTGGGAATAGAAGAGGTGGATTCATACATTTCCCAAGCGTATTTGCGCGTGAGTGAATATAATGAACCCAACGGAAGTTGGAACTCGGCTCTCCTGTTAACAAATTTCGGACCATTACACCACCCGCACATCTAAGCTTATAGCGCCTAGTATTCCCAAACAGTCACCGATCTAGGTACTGACCAGGTGCGACGTTGCTTAACTTCGGTGATCGTAAGGAAACCAATGTTTCAACGTGATGTAGCCGTAAGCCACAGAACAAGGGTTAAATGGTAATAGAATAATTGTTATTCGCTAATATTCCAAGTAAGGAAGACATCACGCATTTGAAAGCTTACCTGGAGTCGAAAAGGGCCTCTCACGATAACGAGAAATATTTTTTTAATATTATTTTTTCATCATGTCACGATAAACTTGAAGATAGACATGCCATCAGTGACGGTTGCGGAAAATATACCAGCGACATATTTTCTCTCGTTTATATATATATATATATATATATATATAAAACACACACACAAATCGCAATTGCCAAACTTACCTTTAGAACGTGATCCCCAATATATTGAAATTATCATTCATAATTAATACATATCATCCTAATGTACAAATAAGTGTAATGTTTGGGAACGAGAAACCAGAGAACCGAGTTAGTAACATTAAATTTTTGGAAAGGCATGAAGCGATCTCTGCCCCCAGTTATGGGTTAAATATCCTGGATGTGGTAACCAACCTATTCAAACCAACCTGAAGAAACATGACCTGACTAGAAAATCATTCGAAAGCTTACCTGGAGTCGAACACTGGCCTCTGACGATAGCGAGAAATATTCGACTATTTCAAGTTAACAGGCAAGCTGAAGTTATCTTGTTCTTTGTTGCTTATGCTAATGCCCCATATGTACGTTGCAACCACTTGAAATTTCAATATTGTCTGAGTTTGACAACTCTGGAAACACAGTTCCTGTCTTCACTTAATATTATATTAATGATAATATTCCAAAAGATAAAGAGATTATATGATAAAGATATGATATGATAAAATAATAAAGAGATTATAAGATAGAGATTCTATGGTTTCCGTTTTGTCTTAGTTTCACTCCTTTCTTCGTAATTTTTCAGATTCAGAGCATGGACGATTTGACAGTTTTAATCGTCATGAAAACAAAGAAGAAGATATTACTATTTTTCCTTCACCCCAGGGAAGAATAGGGTGCGTAATTACAAGGTGAGTTTAACTGACCCTTCAATTCAGTAAATCAGGTCTTTTCTTTTCTTTTTAAATCATTTCAATTTCAAGCAAAGCAACAATGCCACTAATACGCAGTAGGGGTGAAACAGAAGACTGAGAATAGGGCGAATTGAGGAAAGGACAAAAGTTTATCAAGATTCAAGAAGACAGAAGATGGCGATTGATGTGGCATTTAAATTTTTGAAGATTGTACTTATCAAGGAAGCATGTTAATGGAAGGAAGTTCCACAGGCGGGAAATGCGAGAAAAGAAACTGTTGGAGTCAAAGTGGCGGTTACATTTAACTATTTCAACAATAAAAGGGTGGGATCTAGATGTCAAACTAGTAAATTCGTGTATACGGGGCACCAGGGGAAAAAAAACTCGTCAGAACAGATGCCATGAAAATATTTGTAGAAAAGACAGAGGGAAGCCATGTCACGTCGGTGAGAAAGTGACTGAAGTCGAGATGCCAAGTGAGGATTGATTACATTGCAGATCCTTCTTTGGATTTTATCAAGACTTGCCTTTTCATTGTTTATGACACAGTTTTTCAAAGCAGCAGAATTAAAAGCGACTCTTGTCCGAAGTTAACCAATGGCTTCGTAACATTAAATTATTCTGGGATCGTTCAGTTTTTTGGGTTTTTTTGAGGGTTTTTTTGTTTTTGTTTTTTGTTATGTTTTGTTTTGTTTTGTTTTTTGTTTTGTTTTTTTTTTTGGGGTCTTTTTGTTTCCAACAATATTTCGGTCGGAACTTTCAGATAAAATTAAAAAGAAAAAAAAATACAGCCATCTCCAAAGCGTGTATACAGCAGCAAGCATGAAAACACAAAAGAGAAAAAGTAAAGAAAAACTGGCCTACCCTGAAGGAGTTGAGCCCATTTGTCACGATCTTGGCAGAGCGTCGGAACATCCTCCAGCGCCAGATTAATCTGCTGGGGGACTTGAAAGACACGTCCTTCTAGCAGCTGCGTGGTCTGCTGTGAGGTCGTCTCCTGTTTGCAGATGATATTCGCTCGATCAGGTCCTCGCAGCAGGTGACCGAACAATCGAGCACGATGGCTGACCGGTCCTACGCATTGAACACAAGATCGGGCCAGTGCACCATCTCGATGGTCTTAATGGTGCAGAACTCGAAGGCAACATCTCGACACCGTATAGTAGCATAGAAAGTACAGTGGCTTTGTAACACAATTCCGTTAAGCGCTGTGGTTATACAGAAAACGTCGCTTAACGGAATTGTGTGAATCAGTGCGAGAATAACAGAAAAAGATTTACACGGGAAAAGCCGAAGAATAGACCGACTGAAACTTCACGAGCCTAACAACAAAGGTGAGGATAAAAAAAAACTGATCTCACAAAATGGCAGAATAAACAAATAATCAGTCTGGTAAAGTTTCTCGTCTATTTACGATCACTTTGTATTAGTGAGGTTGGCACAAAATTTCCGAGGTAAATCCTTCAAAGTTTACAGCTTCCTACCAAACTTGAAATACATTCGTAAAGATGTTCTACCCCCATCTCCTCTCACGTTAATTTAAAATATCAAAATCTTCTCGAATTCTTATTTCTAATAAATTTAAAAGAATGTACGATTTATATGGATATTGGGTCACAGGTTTCAATCTTGTAAAAAACCTTCAGAATACTCAAGAAGAAATAATAATATGTATAGCTGACCACTCGTATTCGAGGATATCTGTCTCCTAGGGCGGCTAGCCAATCCCTATTGCAGACGCTTTCTCAGGCGCATTTGTGTTTATTCAACACTCACAGAGCCCACTTGTGGTTTTTACTGCAACTATGCTGAGCAGAGCTTAGTTACAGTTTCTGGGAAAGAGCGTGTTATCAACAATTTGAACAAGGCCAGCACGCTCAAACCCTCGGCCACGATGACTTGTGACTTCGTGCTAGCACAGCTATCGACGGCTCACAAGAGTTCCGTCTACCCAATTTCACTCACAAGGCTGGTACGGTTTTCAGGGACTTTCCAAAGGTGCCGCCCGCTGGGATCGATCCCTCCTGTCCGATAACGTCAGGATTCTCCGAGATTCGAACCCGGGTCTCATAATCAGAATGCGAACGTTCTAACCACTCGGTCACGTGGCAATAATAATAATAATAGTAATGAGGATGATGCCAATGACCCTTCTTCCTATGAAAGAGGTTTTCTATCCCTGTTAAAGAAATGTCGTCGACGTGTTTCCAGTAATTCTCAAAAAAATTTAGGTACTTGCATATTTTCTATTGGCGACACTGGTTCGAGTCCAAATAAAAGGCGGAATTCCGATTGCTGATTTTCACTTGAAAGCGTCGTCATCCAAAAAAAAAATTTTCATTTTATGGATTAACACGTCACGAAGCCGTGTCGACATCATATGTATTGCAGCCTTATCAACCATGGTGTGCCTTGAACAAGATAACCTGATGGAGACCATGTTTCTCCAGGTTGGTTTTGAATAGGTTGGCTACCACCTCCAGGATATTTAACCCATAGCTGGGGGGAGAGATCGCTTCATGCCTTTCCAAAAATTTAATGTTACGAACTCGGTTCGCTGGTTTCTCGTTCCCAAACATTACACTTATTTGTACATTAGGATGATATGTATTAATTATGAATGGTAATTTCAATATATTTTAATATCAATACACATTCTTCTTTTTATTATTATTATTATTATTATTATTATTTTAGAGACGGAGTTACGGGCCATGAGGTGATCGTAAAAAGTATTGTACCCAATTCACCAGCCAGTAAAGCAGGGCTAAATGTAGGGGATCACGTTCTAAAGGTAAGTTTGGCAATTGCGAAACTTATATATATATATAAATGAGAGAAAATATGTCGCTGGCATATTTTCCGCAATCGACAATGATGGCCTGTCTATCTTCCGGTTTATCGTGACATGAAAAATAACTCATCCACCTCCACCCTCTGAGCTTAATTTTCTATTTAACGCAGGTCTGACATTTAAATGGTTAATCAAAACATACCCACAAGTCTATTTTTAATTCTGATTTATACCCCACCCACTTAACTTTCGGAAAAGAGGTAACACTTTGTTTTTAAATTTCCTTAAAAATCATTTAATCACTAGTTACTTACCATCGCCTGAAGAACTACAATCAAAGTATTGAAACATGAAAGCTTTTGTGTAGCGATTTCAAAAATGTTTTTATTATAATTTCTTATAACAAAATTATTTTTATTATATAATATAAATATAAAAGTGAACATAGAAGTCAACACTTAGAGGCGACAGTCTGCTTCATGCTATATGCAATCGTCAGGCCATATATATATATATATATATATATATATATATACACAAAAAGGAAAACTTAAAACTCAGTGTTTTCGTCCTCTGATGGACATTATCAAGGCGAATATAAGGATTTTATTTTGCAACAAGTATTTATAAACAAAAGTAGAAATGTCGTTAATTATGTTTAATTTTTTAACAATTTAACAACCCTCATCAATAATCATCAGGCTAACTGAAAAGTTTAGTTAAATTATGGAAGATGCTAAGTGACATAATTTTATGTCTAATAAACAAAAGTGAGTAATTTTTTAATAATGTAATAATCATTTATATTTTAGTTTGGATTTAATATATGTGTTATATATTTTATATATTAGAACGTTATGAATTAAATCGTTTTCTTTTAATTTTTTAACATTTTTATAGTCATGTATGTTGGATTGGGAAAGGAGTTTTTCTCCTTCCATAAATATTAATTACATTATTAAAAAAAATTTACTCACTTTTGTAACAAATCCTCGAAGCGACAGTTACCGAAAAAGGGGTAAAGCTTCCTCCAACTTTACCCTTTTTTCCTGAAGAAATAATTTTTCCTTTCACTGGGTTCAATAAGTCGGCCATGAACAGCGGATTTAAAAACTCTTTCTAATTATGTGTGTGTGCGTGTGCTTTAAAAGAGAGAGAGAGAGATTTAAAAATTAGACAAAAACTTGATTTTAATAAAGGCTTTAATTTAATTTTTATTATGAGAAGCAGTCACAATAGTTTTACTAATAACTTCTTTTAATTTTATCCTTTTTCTTAAACATTTCTAGATAGACGGCATTGACGTCAGTCTCCTGACCGAAAAGCAAGTTGTCTCCCTTGCCACATCGTCCAAGAAAGTGAAGCTTCGAATCGGAAAAGCACCATACTACCCGTTGCGTAATAGCGGTGAACGGAACGTTTCCCCAAAACTTCGATCATACGGGTCAGTAATATATAGCGTCGATGGTCATACGGCAAATATAGCATTCTTTATAGTATAATTATTAAATCATACCTTATCGAAACTGTTTATCATAAAAGTAAACTACGCCATTTTGTCTGAAATACTGAAGTCAAAATAATGGACAAATTTTATATTGAATAATAAGACGGCTAAAGAAATCAGAATATAAAAAACTGTTGGGATTTTCAGGCTTGCGTGTGTGTTTGTGCTCGGCAGTGTGAGTGGAATGAACACATGGGTACGACAGATGAGCAGGTGAGGCAGAATAAGTGAAAGACAATCAAAGATTTGGAAACACTTCCAAAAAATTCATATGCTAAAAATAAATAGGATTTCAAAATTTAAAACATTATTATGGATTACTTGTAATTGCATGCATGAGTCCCAGTATAAATAGTTATAAATTATTGACTGATTTTATCATTGTGATAATTTTGCATTATATCTAGTATTAAGAATATAGTAACTAGGCTCCGTAAATTGGAGGAGAGAGTTATCAATAATAATGTTCTGACTTCGAATCTGCGGTTATCTCCCTTTAACCAACTCTCTGTTTTTTTTGTTTTGTTTTGTTTTTTTAAATGTACTTTTTATCACATAAAATTTGACGAGTCGCAAACAAATTGACATTCCGAAAATACGTGAAATATTGAAAAGGTCTGGTGAGAAGACGTATCCTTGTCTTACACCCTTTTTATTTTTGTATATTTAATTCATTTTAATTCATTTTAACTCATTTTCTATCCGTATATAGGTGGTTTGCTAATAGTATAGGTTCTGGATTCGTTTAATATCCCTCCCACATATGACAAGGTTACCTCGCAGTTTCAGCATTTATTTGTAACGTACTTAATCAAACGCTTTTGCATACTCTTTAAAACATAGGTATATATCAATTGTATTTTTATTGCTCTTTGTGATATCATTCTGAGCATAAATATAGCATTTCTTGTTCCAGTGTCTTTAACGAACCCGCACTGTTCTTGTCCTATTTCCTGTTTGATTCTACTGTGCGCTCTATTCCTCAAAATTCGAGCGATAAGTTTACTTACGTGGCTCATGAATATGGATCTAGTTAGGTCTTCCAGTATATCGCCAGTTGTATATTTCATTTATTATGTAATATTTCCTTCTACTCCTCCCCCAGCCATGAACCTCCTACCAACAAAATATCTTTCCGTTATCAACGCGAAGACTGGAACTCGTTCCGTGATTTCCTTCGCGATGTCCCCTGGAATGTGGTTTTTAATCACCCCGTTCAAAAATGTGCGTCTGAAGTCTCCATCTGGGTAAAAGCCGGCATCGAGGCTTTCATCTCAGCAAGAAAATACAAAGTTAAATCGTGCTCATCTCACTGGTTCTCACCTGCTTGCGCAGCTGTAATAGCCAATAGAAATCACTTCTTCCATCTGTGGCGAAGCGACATGTCTGATTGCAATAGACGTCTCTTTGTCTCTGCTCGTAATGAGTGTAAACGTGTCCTCAATGAAGCAAAGCTACTATTTGTTGATAGAATCATACAACTTATTGCATCTCGCAAGTTTGGTTCTAAAGATTATAGGCGGCTCTACAAGAGTGTGCTGAACAAAAGCAAATCCACAATCCCTCCTCTATTCAATCAATTCGAAGTTCTAACTGATAAGGGTGAATGCTTTGCTCGGAAATTCTCATCCAACTCAACATTAGACTCATCTGGAGTACCCACACCTGATTTTCCCCTTAGAACTGAGGCTCTATTAAGTGAGATGAGCAGTGATGGTGGTGGCGAGATACTAGCCGTAGTCCAAAAGAAATGTGCTCCTGAGTTGGCTCCAGTTCTCTCCAAGCTATATAACAATTGCTTTGCTGACATCTGCTTTCCAGCCTGTTGAAAGTCCTCATCTGTTGTCCCTGTTTTTAAGAACTCTGCGGACCTTTTTGACTCATCTAACTACCGTTCTATCAGTCTCCTATCAATCTTCGGCAAAGTCTTCGAGGCTTTAATCAATGCCAAAATGGTTAAGCAACTTACCTCCCATGATCTACTCTCCGACAAACAATATGGTTTCCGCTTTGTCCGGTCTACTGCTGATGTGCTTACGGACATAACTGAATTTGTATACAAGCTCTTGATAACAACGACGAAGCTCAAGCTACGGCTCTAGATATAAGGTGTTTGATAGGGTTTGGCATGCCGGCCTTCTACGTAAGCTTCAGGGATACCGTATTACAGGATGATTTAATCCAATAATTCCTGTCAAACCGTGAAATTAAGATTGTCCTAAACGGGTTCGCCTCTAGTTTCTTCCATACGAACGCTGGTGTTCCTCAAGGCTCTATCCAGGATCCTACACTGTTTCTTCATCAGCTATCTTCCTGATGTCATCAGTTCTCAAGTAGGCATCTACGCAGACGACACTCTCAGTAGTAAATCCGGCATTGCTGGCAGTTAACCTTGCCGTTGGTCTCGAAAAGGACCTCCAATCTGTGATTGACTGGGGCAGGAAATGGCATGCAAATTTTAATGCTTCCAAAACGAAACTGCTCTCATTTACCCACCATAGAGAAACTTCCCTGCCTCCTATCAAAATGGCTGATGCCCAACTTCACAGAACGCCTCTCTGCGTTCATTTCAAAACCCTAGTCGAATTTGCCAACTATTTCGCCATCTCGATCCTTGCCTACTTTGGCATTCAAGTCTCCCATGGCAACTAAGATGGCTATGTTGAAAGGCTTTCCCTTCAGTCTAACAATAAGAATTCTTTCAGATAGTTGACAGTAAACAATAATATAATTTTTCATGTCTTGGTCTAGTATCAGTCCTATTCCTCTTTCATTTTTCTCCCCACCTGCATATATGATCTTGTATTTGTCATTGACGAAATCTCCATTGTTTGCACACCTCCTACCACATACGCCTAAAATGTTAACATTTTTACCTGTTAATTTCCTGCTTTATATTTTAATCCCTCTCTTCTTCCTGCAGCTATGGGCTAAATATTTGGTCAGACTAGGTTCAATAGACTAGGCTGACAACCAATCTAAGAGAAGGACAACTCAACACCGGTTGAGTGTGGGGCTAGCAACTCCATCCTATAAAAATCTACTTGCTACAGCAATATCTGGAGTTATCAGACTGTCTTCCTATATTCCACTGAGGGGGGGGGAACAGGTTTCACTAAACGAGCGACCTTTTCCGGGTTTAAGTTTTTTGTTTTGATTTTATGGTGAATAGTGAAAAAGAGCCAATGTTTTATCGTTTTCGGTGAGAAAATGAAACTGAAATTATGTTTGTTTGTTTTTTAGTTTCTGTACTTTAAAATCAAGGAAAGATAATTTTTATGAGGATTAATGAAAACGACTCAAGTTTACTCACAGTTGCTTCAGATGGTAATAGTTATGGTGATATTAGCCGTTTCCTTATAAGGAAACATTTGGCATTCATAGACCAAGCAGCCAGTACTGAGAAACAGGTTTCTGAAATCCAATAGCTGTTATTGCACTTTCCAATATTGCAGAGGGGGGGGGTCCTAAAAGTGTCGACCAAATGAGTTCTTTAATTATAACTCAGAAATTCGTTTTGAAAAATATATCTTTTTATAGTTTCGCCGGGTGTTTTTCTCCAAACTAGGATCCGTTTTCGTGTCTAAAGTATTATTTAAATTGGAGAAAAGAATGTCTTTCAGTGGATATTCAAATAGCACTTCTTGGCCACCACGCTCCCCACTGCTAAGTTGATTGGGTACTTGACAGTGATCTGACTACACGTAACCATAGAAACTCCACACCACTGTAAATCGTCTCAAGAGGCAAAAAAAATACTCGAAACGATGCGTTTGTTTGTTTTTTTGTTTTTTGTTTTTTGCAAATTGCTCCCAATTTTAGGTATAACAGTCCAGCCTTAGAAAAACTTTTAATACTGTCTGTAACCTATTTTGTGAAGATGCAATTGGTGTATTGTTATCGTCACGGAAAATGAGTTAAATTTCCGACGGAAACTGTTTGCATGCACTTCGCACTATTAGCCTTGGGAAAGGCATGAATTTGTATTTTCCCTCATTCTCTATAGTCTGAATAGTTGCGATGAAAAGTAAGTTAAATTACAATAAAAATGAACCCTAAAAAATTAATAATAAACGAGGTTTGGTTATTTAAAAGAGTACTGATCTGTTATGTACTATCAGTCCTCTTATATGGCAATGAATGTCGGACATTCTCATCACAAAGGAAGAAGAGACTTAAAGCAACAGAAATGTGATTCTACAGAAGGATGCTGAGAATATTATGGATTGAACATGTGAACAATGAGGAGGTTTTAGAGAAAATGGATACAAAAAGGACACTTATACGTAACACCAGAAAGAGTTGAAATTTGTAGAACATATAATGTGGAAAGGGGGCTTGGAAAATTTGATACTCACGAGGTAGATTGAAAGCAAAAGGGACAGACGAAAACGGTGCGTAACCTACCTGGAGAGCTTGAGCAAATTGGACGGCTGAGCGGGGTTTAGATGAGATAACAAAAAGACGAAATTTATTAAGAGCAACAAAAGACAGGAAATTGTGGAGAGCCATGATTGCTAACGTTCTGAAAGGAAAGCGCACATAGAAGATTTGAAAAATACTTTCTCTGAATACTTGCCAAATTAGCGACACCAAATCTTTAACAAAAAAAGTTTGTGAATAAAGTGAGCAAAAAGAAATTTTTATAATAATCGTATTAAGAAACAATTTGGAAAAGAAGAAAAATCCACTGCAATGGTCGAAAAAAAGTCGCCAAATTCCATAAAATTGTTTGAAAATTTACAGTAGAAATAGATTTAAAATGAAATTTTATAGTCATTTTAAAAATTATTTTATTTACTAAACTTCATACATGCAATAAGGCCAACTATGGCGCTAATGTTCCAAGACAGCCTTTAAAAACCTCAGTATTTAAAATTCAGCGCTTTAAAGTAGTTTTTGGGGTGTCTAAATTTAAAGCGGAAGACACCCCAACCTTACCCTGACTTGATATCTGTGAATGTAACCGTGATATTGATACAAATTATTAACACCTCACGCCCCTTTTCTTTAAACAATTGCTCTAGCCGTTACCATTGAAATTTTGATTTCAATAATGAATATGCTTATAAAACGCGTAAATTTCAGAAATAAGTTATTCAAAAAAATTTCGCTTGAAGATGGAACAGAGCATAGTATTTTAATATCCTTTGGCTTTTCCTTTTAATAACAGCATAAAGATTTTGACGGTAAAACTTTGTTTTTATTAAGTTTGAGTCATATTTTCATCATGGTAAGCTCATTTTTTAACGAATCTTTGGAGGTACCCAATATTTTATATTGTTTTGTTTTTATTTCTTATCCTGTTTATATATTATTTCTTTTAATCTAGGTCCGAGACACATTACCTCCCCTACGAGAGTTACGCCCCCTTAAACCGAGTATACAGTTTCGACTGCCTGTCACCTGTCAGATCAAGCGAACACGGGTCCCATATTTATTACAGCTACCAACGACCAGGAAGTGCCCATGCCTTAGGAAGTTACCCGCACTCCCACACAGGCTATCGGAAGATAACGGCTTCTTCACGTTCTGGTCCAGCGATAATGTCCAAAGGAGCCAGACAGCATGCGACTCACAGTACCACTTACCTGAGATCGGTCAGTCATCGGCTGGAAGATCTTCACCTGAGTGGTCATTATGAATCACGTTCTGCCAGATCGGCGCCGGCGGGGAGACTCTACCATTCAAGAAGTTCGGGAGCTATTAATTTTTTGAGCGATTTTGAAGAAACAAACCGGAAGCCCAAATATGGACATCTAAAAAGTCAAAGGGTCACTTCCTCTTCCTCCAGTCCTAACTATTACATGTCAGACAGTGACTCATGGCATTTATACTAAATAACCAATCCACTTATACTAAATAACCAATCAGAAATCGAGTCGCAGGAAACATATTGATTTTACACGTATAGTCACTTCTATATATACGACTAAGATGAAATATATACATACACATATATATATATATATATATATATATATATATATATATATATATATATATATATATATATATATATATATATATATATATATATATACACATATATATATATACATATATATATATATATACATATATATATATATATATATATATATACATATATATATATACATACACATATATATACATATATATATATATATATATATACATATATATATATATATATATATATATATATATATATATATATATATACATATATATATATATATATACATATATATATATATATATATATATATATATATATATATAATATCGTATAGTGAGTGCTGCTGGTAATAAAACAGTGCTCAATGTAAAACAACAGACATAAAACTTATACTATTAATAATAAATATACATCTTGTTCCTCGCGGTTTGGTACAACTCTTATATCCATATAAATATGGACACTGAGGTCAACAATGAATTTCGATAGTCTGTTCTATGCTTGAACGCAATTTTAAGGACATCTTTGCTTGTGGGGTGGCTCGATTCTTTATATAGGCCGGTCAAGCGTGAAACAGACTGTTGCCACTCAGCGTTGACCCCAGTACCCATTTTTATATTTACATACGCTCTATCCCTGATTTTGGCCATTTCTACTGACAAATATAGCATACCGAAAAAACTATATTTTTATCACATTATATATATATATATATATATATATATATATATTCCATGTTTGCCGGCAACAACTGGATTTCGAAGGATCACCTCAAAAACTAATCACCTTTCAAAACTTAAAAATTTAATCCTTTATTACATAAAGTTTCTTAATTTTTTTTACCTCTGTTTAATCTATCTTGCTGGCTAATGTTAAGCTTATTGCTGGCGATTTGAAATTTTAGTTAATCCACACTTTAAAAACAGTTGAACGATATGCACTAATGGGTTAAATAATTTCAGTCTTAGTAGGAGTTAATTAAACAAAAATTATTAATTATTAAATCCAGACGGTGCCCTTAAACATTTGGTCCAATATATATATATATATATAAAAAATATATATAATATTGCCACTTTACATAAGACGACCATCTCTTCTTACTTTTAAAATGAAGATTTGTTCGAATAGTAAGTATAAAATCATCTTAAAACGATAAAAAATAAAACGGATGAAATATGTTAAAAGAAAATCACTCGCGTTTGCAAACAATTTATAAAAGTCTATCCTTAATTTTTAAATGTTAAAACACTTACAGTTAAAATAATATTAAACAGGATATAAAAAAAGGAAAACTAGTAAAATGATAAAAGGAATAAAACCCAGGTAAGAAAACTTCAAAACAAAATACAGCCAGTTCACGTTTATGATAGTGACTGCAACTTATAATGCATTGCCATGTTCATGTGCCCACAAGCGGCTCTTTAACCCAGCTGCACTCTTACAAGCTTTCTAATATAAATAACAAATGAATGGTGTAATGAGAGTTTTGAAGGTTATTCTGTCTTGATGAAATCTATTAGTATATATATATATATATATATATATGACAAAAAAAGTGGTCCACGTGTGAGTCTTAAAATTATGTAAATAAAAACGGACAAACGAAAAGGTACCAATATAATCAGTACAAACATTCATTAAATACTAGCCGAGGTATCCGGCGTTGCCCGGGTGTACATGGCTGCAATTTTGTAATCACACCCCACTGTATACCCGCACCCCGCTGTCTAGAAATGTCTGCCTGCGCTCCCGCAGGCATGCATCATCTGTTGGTATACTGAGCTACTCCCCACCACCCTCAACTTTTTTTACGGTACAGCCTTCGTAATTGTTCTTAATAAAGGAGTTCCATCGATAAAACCTTCTTGTGTGGTCGTTGCTCGGCGTTAAATCGTCTCAATGTTTTAGATATTCAGTAAATTTCCTATAGGTGTAATAATTTTCAAATAGTATGGTATTGTTCACAAATCAAATAATCAAACAAAAACTGAAATGAAGCGCCAGAGCTTGATTCAACTGCAAGTGCAAACGCATGAACACCCACCCCCTCTTTCTTCGCACGTTTACTGTAAAGATGGGGTTAATAAGAGGTTCTTAGGAAAATTTTCCTTTTTAACGCTTTCATAATACTTCTCAAACAATCTTTGCATCAAAAGTTGTTCGATGCCAATTTAGGATGGAATCATGAATAAACTATTGGCTAAATGGCAAAAGTCGATTTTGGACTTAGTTCGTCGCAGATTTCGTCCACTTAACTGAAATAATCTAAACCAAACATTCAGGCAAGGCAAATTGTGTGTCATGGAATTTATATGGCAAATTTGGAAGTCATCGGATGAAAAACCAGGGAGTTATAGTCAAAAAGCGGGCTTTTTGAACAGTTTTTCGTGGTTTTTCGTTATAGGCCGGAAAGGGAACAGGACTAAAACCACACTATCTAATTTCTTGCATTTCTTTTGCGACTTGTTTGAAGAAAATCGGATAAAAAATGAGGAAATTAAGTTTTTATTTTATGTAGTACGAAGAAACCGATTGTTTCACAGATTTTTGCAGTTTTTTGTGTGAAGCCAATGTCGCAGGAAAACAATCAAGCACTCGACATAAACCTCGTAATATGAGCTATGTTTTGCATTAAGTGCAAGGAACATCCAGTAAAAAAATTTTCGCGTGTAACTTTGCCTTGGTTTTTCCAAAAAGTCGTACCCACCTTCAGTTTTATCGATTTTTCTGCAAAGTCCGGAGCGCCTGGAAATTGAAAAATTAGTCTTAACTTAAAATGGTAAATTTGCAATATGTGTGTACAATTTAATCAAAATTGGACAAGAAATGTGGAGGTGCTTATATAGCATACACACACACACACACACACACACAGACGGACAAACACACAGACATCTTCTGCTTTATAGATATAGTTTAACTATATGACAGCACTATAACTTGCTACACGCGAGACATCTTTCCTCCTCCCCAACCAATAACTCTCTTCATCAATGTTTACAATCTCACTCCCCTCCCACGGCACACACTAATAACAATAGACCGGCCTTACACTTTTACACTGATCAAAATTTAAATTTAAGTTTATTTTCATAAAAGTTTCGCACATCGATGTATTAGACAGAGACCTGGGTTTTACTAATAATAAGATTTCCACTGGAAAATACCCCATCTACAAAAACATCTGCCGGTGAGTAATTCCCATTTCTCTCTTTGTTCCTCGGATCGTTGATAAAGGACACAAGTGTGTCCGAAAATTTTGAAGATAAAATCTTTCTCTCCGTGCTTCCTTTCTGTCATATGGTTAATATTTAATGTTTATCGTACTGGTTATATTGGTACCTTTTCGTTCGCCCATTTTTATTAACCAGCCTATTTTATATATATATATATATATATATATATATATATATATATATATATATATATATATATATATAAGTAAAGGATTGGTGTATACGGAATAAATTCCAATAACCAACAATTACTATTCTTAAAAGAGTGCTCAATACAGAGTAGAGCAAATATAATTATTTATTCGAAAATTATAACATAAATATGTTATAAAATCACTAATCACTACAAATATTATGACATATTTATAATTTTCGAATAAATAATTATATATATATATATATTGTACTGGAAATATGCCTTATTCGGGATCAGTATCAATTTTTTTTTTTTTTCATATTTGCAAAACAAAATAAAAATAAAAGAAAAACGTGTACCCCGATTCTCATAACAAAAATATATAAAATATTCTTTTACAAAATTTTTCTGCGTGTAAATTTTTTTCTGGAGAATCAAAAGAAAAAATAATTTCTTGAAAACTGTTTTTTCATCCTCGAAAAAAATTACTACTTTCGGGTTTTTAAAAAAAAATGATATCCGAAATATGAAACATGGAAAAAATGTGACCGAAAATGCATTTCAAACATGTCTCTGTGTGATCTTCCAGATGATGAACCTTGCACGGATTTTGCTGATTTTTCTGAATAGCCAATTTTATCGCATTAGAAAAATCATTTCATGTTCTAAATCGCTTTTTATCTAATAAATATTTTTTTAGCCTGACAATCTCCTTTCAATTCATGACGTTCCTCGCCATTTGACTACATACGGTGGCAAGGAAATTGGAGGTTTTGAGTAGCGTGGAGCCACCTCTTAATTGCTGTTGTTCCTAGGTCGACCCTGACACGGGGTGTTAGCACCTATTAAGATCACAGCTATGAGAAAATAGTGAACCCCCCAAACAAAAACACTATGAAAGTATAAAAATACATTTTTATAGTAAAAATACCAGTAATACATTTTTATCTAAAAAAAATAACCAACAATACATATTTGTAGCGAAATTGCGAAGAATACTTATTTATAGTAAAATTACCAACAATACATTTTTAAAGCAAAATGACCAACGACTTCGACATAGTGGTTGATATGTCGCAAAACAAAATCCACCAAACCTCACCGTTTGTTTTTACTTAAGTACAAACGAGATTCATAAAGAGTTCAACTCATGTAAGTTGTGTCCAAATTTTAATTTCTGGAATCAGTCGATAAACGGTGCTTTCAACGTGACCTGGTCGCAAACCCATTTATGAAGCTTAATCCCACACAAGCAAACAAAATTATACATGTAGGACAATAATTAAGGATTGAATTCTTTAATAAACAAATTGTTCTATGATATAAGCTTGGTAAACATTTCAATAAACGTAGACGCTTACTGGCTTCTCGATCTCATTAGATTTATTTGCTTCTGACGAGAATAGCAGCAAAATAAATTGACTGAAAGGCAGATGAGAGAACTGAAGGTCATTAAAGACGGCTAAAAAGAGATTACGCTCGACGAAATGACATCGTAGTTTTGACGAAGAACAGTGTCACGCTTGACCTGCGATTTGGCGAGCGGTTTCTGTTGGTAACGGTCCCTTAACTGAATGTACTTCGATTTCCTTTACATTTTGGGAATCGATAGGCGTTGGCACCAGCGTGGCCACTTGACCTTCCAAAAGATAACATCCAACAGTTTCAAGGGTTTCTCTTGAATTTGGAATTATGTTTCTCTAAAATTTTTTGCTTTCTTTTTTTCCTTTTTTTTTACTAAAGTTCATCCACTGCAAGGCCCTAGAGCCACTCAAGGTAGAGGGTTACTGAATGAAGTGTGTGTTATGAACGTAAGAGGAGGAAATAGGAAGCGAAGATTACGCGGTTATAGCAGAGAGATAATGACTGACCCTTGATGAGGTTAAGATTGTATTGTTCAAGGAAGCATCCACGCGGAAGTTTGTTCCTCGAAATAGAAGATCTTGGGAAAGAGCTTTCGGAATGGAACGCGTCTATAGCCAAGGGGATACGGAGGGAATGAGGGTGATTCAATCCTGTGGATGTAGCAAGGTGGGTCTTGCCTATAAAGACCTGAGCTAGTGGCACTAAAGACTGGAGCTTGTAGGAACATTTGCCATGGAAATAGCGATAGCCTTGCGACAATCCGTCTATGGGGAAGGGACTATAGGATAGAAAATGTCATGCCCCACAAAGCTGTGTAAATGACTCTGAAAAGGTTGAAAAGTGAGGATTTAGCAGATTCAGCCCACATATGACAGCAATACTCTATTGTTGGCCTGGACTGATTCTTTTAATGATGAATTGGTTGGTTTTGTTTAGAGGCATATCAACACCTCTATGGGTTATTTAATGCCGAAATCTAAATATTTTGTATGCAATTTTATTTATTTATTTTTTGGGGATATAATAATTGTTTTAGTCTTACGAATTAACCCATAGTTGGGAGGAGGAAGTAGATTCGTACCTTTTTCAAGTGTGTTTGCACGTATGTGAATATAATCAATTCCGCTGAAATTGGAACTCGGCTGTCCGATTAACAATTCCAAGCTATTATCCATTACACCACCTGCATATCCAAGCTTACCATACGAGGTATTCCCAAGCGGTCACCATCTAGGCTCGATGTTGCTAAACTTTCAACCTGGTGTGGCCGTAAGCCTTTTAAAGATAAAGCAATGAAGAAAGAGTCAGATACGTTCCAGGGAAGGAAACGACTATTTTCCCCCTCCATCTTTAGTAATGGTTGGCATATATGTTCCACTTAAAGTCTGGGGGTGAATTTGAGTCCCAGAAGACGTTCCAATCACGAAACCTCATTAAGAATCGTAAAATTCTCCTTTGCTATTTGACCCATAGTTGAAGGGAGTGCAAGAAAGAGATGGATTCATGCCTTTCTCTAATTGATAAATGCAAAATAAATATAGTGACTCGGCCGCAATTTGAACTCGGTTCGCCAATTCCGTGCTGTTAACCATTATCCTTATATGTTCCTATAAATATAACCATATAAAGTCAATATGTCTTATACTAAATTCCATCTCACCAGTATGTTGTGTCGTAAATTCCTCAAACCTAGAATCCTGTTGTTTTGAATTTTCCATAAAACAGATTGTTGTATGACTGATGACCGGATAATAGATAAACGGAAGATAAATGAGCGAAAATATACTGATCAGACAAACCCATTCATAACAACGTGTATAACACAAGCAGTTTCATATTTTATACGAAAAGTTGATCCCTGTTGTAGTTAATATTAATAATTATCTTTACAGCTATCCAAGACGTACACAACAGTAGTTAACTATTTTCGAGGAAGACTATCGCTGAGAGTTGACAGTTACGTTTACCATTCGAATAAGTTATTCAGTGTCAATTGAGAACAGGTGTTATGATTTATACAGCCAAGATGAAACTCTCATGTTGAAGTAAATCTGATTGGTTTATTGGAAAACCGAAATATTTTATACATTTTTTTTTATTAAGAGGTTATCGATTTTCTTATTGTGTTGCTCTTTCCGATGCGGACTTAGACATGTAGCTTCATATTTCACTCTTAATGCAATCGTCTGACACGTACGCAACAAATCGGTTTATCATCATCAATGCTTACCAGCTGTCTTTTACAAGTTTTTCGTCTCATTTTCAATTGAAAATCTCCTGGACTAGTTTTGAGCAGTACGCTCTCTAACATTCGCTAAATACTACACTCGTCTGATGTGCCGCTTTTGTTCCAAGTTTAAATTCGTATAACAGACTTTCTGGTCGCCATGTTGATTTCACTCGTTATTAATGTAGGTATACACTTCGGAAAATTATCTGTTTGTAAAAGAAATGCGTAGATTTCGTAGTTCTGAAACGCTTACGGCATATGACTATTCAAATCACTATTTCTTTAATATTAAAAGCAAAGAAAAAATCGGAAATGGTACAGATTTTATGCTCATCTGAGATAAATATTAGTCTAGCACAAACAAGGCCAAGAGTGCGAGGGAAAACATTCAAAAGGGAATGATTCTGCAAGATTAGTACAGTAAATTTGCTTTTTAAGCCCCGCACTAAATATCTATAAAAATTTTCCCAAATCGTCATATTTCCGTGTAAATGTATATGCTGAACTCGAGTTAACAATTAAATTATGAAAAAAAAACTACCGTTTTTGATTTATCGACAAGAAAAAATGGGATTTTGTCTCGGTCATTATTCCGCCATTACTGGCATTGTTTTCACTAATTCAATGCGGAGTACATCCGGTTATTTTCCTTCGCGCTAGCGTAAATTTTGGCCTATTTACTTCTTTTACAGAAATCACTACGCACTACCGTAAAGCAATGTATTTTTTTTTTTTTTTTTTTTTTGGTAAGTGTAGTTTTAATGAAACTTTAAACAAAACAAATTAAATAATATAATGTAATGGAACCTTTTATTTCCGTGTTGAATAGCAATGACAAAAACGAACAAATTAAATAAGATAATAAAGCATTTATTTAAATTTAAAAAAACAAACAAAAATAAAACGAATAATGCACAAACTTTGCATGAAGTTTGAAAAGAGCATGATTATTTACAAAATAAAACAAAATTCTCCTTCCTAACATTTTTTATTTTGTAAATAATCATGCTCTTTACAAAGTTCGCGCACTCATTATTATTTCGTCTCTACTATTATTTTTATTTTGTAATTTTATTTTGTAGATAATCATGCTCTTTACAAAGTTCGCGCGAGACAAAATCCCATTTTTTCTTGTAACTTAAAAACGGTAGGTTTTTTCATAATTTAATTGTTAATTCGAGTTCAGCATATACATTTACACGGAAATATGACGATTTGGGAAAAATTTTATAGATATTTAGCGCAAGGCTTAAAAGGCAAATTTACCATTGGTACTAAGTTTAGTGGCGAGTTGATGAGTGGTTAGATTGGCGTTCTGATCATGGTTGATTTGTCAGGGAAGGGAATTCTTAATGTTATCGGCCTAGCCTAGTTCCCAAAAACCAACATGATTTAACCCAATCCTCGTGAAATTGGGTAAGTGGTCGTTGCGAAACCGTCGACGGTTGCGCTAGTCATTACGTTTGTGCTCACTGGCCTTGATTTTCAAAACTTTCGTGTTCTCGACATATCCGGTGAGGTAATGGATAGCGGCTTGGAATGAGAAATCGGAGAACCGAGTTCGAATTCCATTCGAATTCTTTACATTCATTTACGCGTAGGGATCCTTACGAAACGTATGAATCCGTCTCCTCTCTCATCTATGGGTTAAATAGTTGGACTTTTATATGGAAAAGTCATTTTTATTATCGAGAAATTGGTTAGGCCAAAAAAAAAAAAAAGAAAATTATTCTTAAAATCCCAAATAGGTTTAAAAATAATCCAGCCATAAAAAATGTTAATCAATCAACCTCGCTATATCCAGTGTGTGTGTGTGTGTGTGTTTGTCTGTCTGCGTGCGCATGCGCGTGTGTATCTGTCTGTCTGTACCGATTCAGATATGCCGCAATGTTCGTGCTGTCTACAACTGCAAATGATGAGCAGACTTGTGTCATATACGAAAATGTGAGTGGAGTTCGATCCACGTGGGGTAATGTTGGTTGTGTTTGTTTAGCGGTATATCAACCTCTATGAGTTACCGTAATTCCCCATGTATAATACGCATTTTTTCCAGAGCAAAATTAGGAGTGCGTATTATGCACAGCTACAAAAAAATCTTTAAAATCTTTTTCATGGGTCAATTTCAATTGTGAAATGACTACTCACCACAAACATACGACAATTTGACACTAACATTCGGCGATTGTCACCCCATAGGATGTCAAATACAATCATATGTACCTAACAATAATTACAAATGTAAAATAAGAATTATCATAAAACTAAATTAGAATAATATTATTCTATGTTTAAAACCATTTTTAATAAGAGTAGGAAACGCTGGACGTAATGAAATTAGAGAGGTGCAGTTTATAGAGTTTGTTTACCAAAAAAGGGGTGCGTATTATAAGGGAGTAGAAGCATTTTCCCACACTTTCAGCACAATTTTAGGGGTGCATATTATGGATGAAGGCGTATTATACATGGGGAATTACAGTATTTAATGCCGAAATTTAAATATTTTGTACGTAATTTTTCTTTTTTTGTTTGTTTTTTTAGATAATAATGGTTTTTAGTAATACAAGTTTTACTAATTAACCCATAGCTGGTGGGAGAAGAGATGGATTCATACTGTTTTCAAGGGTATTTGCGTGTAAATGATTATAACGAACCCAACTGGAACTCGGTTTTCCGATTAACAATTCCAAGCCATTATCCATTACACCACCCGCACATCCAAGCTTACAGTACCTAGTAATCCAAAGGGGTTACCCATCTCGGTACTGACCAGGCTCGACGTTGCTTAACTTCGGTGATCGTAAGGGAACCGGTGTTTCAACGTGATGTGGCCGTAAGTGTGATTCTTATGTCGATTTCATTCTGGAAAAAAAAATCGAGACAGGCGTGCGAAATCGTCACCCCAGAATTAATATAACAAAGTTAAAATGGTTTAAAATTAATGCTTTAGTTTAAAATGTAAGCAGCTCCTAGCGCTTAAGGCTTTGTACTAGCTTAGTAAATACCAATTTCGGCGCATCGACAGAAAGAAATTTGCCTCACAAAGTATTACTACTGTAGGGAGTTCGATCCTCACAAAGTGTTCTTCTCTGATGGTTTTTTTTTTTTTTTTGTGGCTTAAGTTTAGGTGCCTCACCGTGAAGCAGCTTTCATAGGTTTGAGGAGTTTTAGCTTTAGCCCCTCACTAAATGCTGCACACTTGTGTCTTAACGCCAAGTTTAATAAATAACCACGATAGCTTGCAAGTTACGTATTTTTGTGTTATAAATCAGGTCCGAAATATGAAGGTTAATTTCTAAAAGCAACCATTATGGACAGACGCGAAGCAAAACTTTCGTCTGGCTCTGACATAAAGAATAGAATCAGTCACAAATTCGTTGTTTGTCCTCGATAAACAGATAAAGAATTTTTTTGCGCAATGGTTTACAGATGAAAAATCACACAGGCAACTACATAATTTCGTTTATAAGAAAAAAAAAATTCACATGAACCTGTTTTTTTTTGTTTTTTGTTTTTTAAATTTCGTTTTTATTAGTGGATAAGAAGCTTTTCAAAAAGGATAGCGAACGAATGTATTTGTGATTTCAGAAACGTATAGACATATTCCAAAACTGAATCAATGTCAGAATAACAAAAAATAAATAAAAACGATCGAATAAATCGATTTATGGCTTTAGCATGGTGTTTATTTTAGTCACTGGAAAATGAATTTAAAAGCGAGTTGACAAATGCAAATAAAATTAAGGAGAGATAATAAAATTTTTTAATGTCTTTTTTCCTTTTGGCAATATTCAAGTCTTTCCTTTCAACTTTAGTTTTCTCTCTTTGTATATTTTCAAAATGAATTTTTCAATATTGTTATTCCTATCATTTAAGATTTCGTTAAAATTTTTCTAGATTTTTAGCTATCACTTTTGATAAATGAAATACATCAGCCTTATGAAATAAATTTAACACAACAGAAAATTTAAATTTAACATAATGGATTCAGTAGACTGGCGACGAGGTCTTATCAATTTACCATTGAGTTGGCTAGATTGAACCGTAAGTTCTATGCTAATAGTTTCATTCCTCGTTTGTGAAACTATCTTCCGGCTCCTATACTTTCCAGTTAACTTTAATCTTCAAAAATTTAAATGCATTGTCAATTGCTATCTACTGTCCTCCTGATTACTAAAGAGCGAGAACAAAAGAATAATGTTTCCGTTTTCTAATTCTTCCGAACTCTTGCTTGAGGTGAACTCGATTTTTAAAAAAAAAAAAAAAAAAAAAAAAATTTTTTTTTACTAAAAATGTTGCACAAGGCCGAAAGTATGGGGACACCTGGTGAGGATCGAACTCACTACTTATTCTAGCGAGACAATTACACCAAGGCGAGGTACCCTAAAAAATCCCTAATAAGGTATTGTGAATTATTTACTCTTTAATGCTTGCTTATTTTACCCTTGCTTTTAACATAGAAAGTATGGAGCAAACTATAAGAACAAATTTTTTTTAAATATTCAGAATTACTTCCCCTTAAATTTCTGTATAAATTAAGACAATTGCTGAAAATGAAACTACATAAAACAAATGAAATATTTATACTTAATAAAGTAACCTAATTTATCTTTTTTTTTTTTTTAAACAATGATTTTTTACCTGATTCTGTTGACTGGTTTGTTGGGGAGGATAATTTGTTTATATTCACTATTCTGTATGAGAGAACTTGTTGAAAGATCAAAATTTCATTTTCATTCTTATTGGCGCATATCTTCACTGTTGGTATAACAACATTATTCTACCTGTACTATTTCGATTGGTTACATTAAACTTTGGAGAGAAAATGGGAAATTGATATGTGACAAAATGTTTGTCAAGGGTCTTAAAATGGGGAGGGAATGACACTTTGTCATTGATGCATTGTAAATATAAGCAAAGAATGTGGCTTGAAAGAGAAAATACTCTTTAAAAATAAAATGGTAATAATTTCAAAAATAGTTTTTACATTTTATTTTTGTTATTCCTAGAAAGAAAATAATCTAAAATTTATTTCAGAAATATATTCTGCCCCGGTGTCCTCTTTCAGTCTTTTACAAACGAGACAAAATACCTTACATTGTTTCAATATGCACATAAACCAAACCAACAAGAACCAGCTTTCTGCCCATCTTTACATCACAATGCACAGCTTCCTTCCTACCAAGTGACATTTATGCTGGAAGTTTTCCTTTATTTTCTTTATTTCCTTTCGGTGAGCGAGGGGCTGCTTTGAAGCCTGCATTCTTAAATTTTACTATTTTCACAGCCAAAAATAATTCACAGTTCATTTTACTTTGTGGGTATGAACAAATTGTGCCACATTACCATCCCAATACAGCATTTACTAGACACACATAATATCCCTTTGTTCACTGATGAGAGCATACATGTTTTTATGTTTGAGAGAAAACACTTTACATATTTACAGAACTTGTATCTGAGAGTTTGTTCAAGCAACAAGCCAGATACATATTAGCATATAAAGAAATGTGAATTAAGGATTTGATAGCTGCCTTAGTCATACCATATGTCAGTGAATGATATGGACCGGCCAGGAATGGTAAGAAAAAAAATGGATGGCTGAAGTATATATGACGTCACTGATATCATATATACTTCATATGCAAGGTTACTTATATTTCATGCCTCATATATCAAGCATTTCTTACACTTTTGACATGTATTTATTTGATCGAGTCAAGGGCAGATAATTAAGTTTTGTTATGCTACAAAATGAATGCTTTCTGGATATAAATATTATACAGTAGAATGTAGCCATGTTATTAAATTTGAATGACATGCATTGGTCATCTTTTTCAGTCTAACAAATAAAACTTTCCTTTATTTAATGAAAGCAGAATGGAAAATAACCTGAGTGTTGTAATCAAAAACAAGAAAAATATAGATAAAAGAAAAAATAGTAAAAATTAATGATGCAACTATGAAAATAAAAAAATGAAAAATTAATTAAACAATAATGAGTACTATATTTTGCTTTCCATCCAATTCTTAACTCCTCATGCACAAATTTGAACTCAGTTATCTGATTTCAAGCCCCTATCCCTTACACTACCTGTACATCAGAGTTTTAAAAAGACTTTGGACTCAAGATTAAAGAATGTCCTGGATGACCAATTAATTCAAGAAACATTGGAAAGAAAATGCTGCAGAAGTAACATTTGAGCTAGCAGAAAAAAATTGGTAAATTTCAGTACAGAATTTAGAAGACACAGGAAGAGTTAAAAGCAAGAAAAATGGGTTCAAAAAAAAAAAAAAAAAAAAAAAAAAAAATTTGCCAGCCTATTGGGCACACACAGATTTTGGCATGGAATATTTAGAAAAAATATACACACTTAAAAAAAATAAAAATAAAAATAAAAAAATTATAACCTTATGTTTATGTAACATTCTCACTCACCATGAAGATATAATTACAGTATTTGCACAAATTATACTATTGGAATTCCAGTTGAATCCATTACATTCACTTACATGCTAATACCCTTGAGAAAGGTATGAATCCTCTTCTCTCTCCAGCTATGGGTAAATAGCAGGACAGACTGGGTTCTACAGCCTTGGATTGCAATTGGAGAAATTGGCAGAAAGAAATGGCAACCTACTGTGGGGAAAAAAATCTGCCTTGTCAGTCATGTATCAAAAGATACATGATCGCAAAAGCGTGTATCATGCATAGCACATAACTGATACTACTGATACTTTTTTTTTTTTAATAAATAGAAGTGAGGTAACATTTAATTAGAATTTTTTTGGAAAAAAAGAATTCTACTACATTTCATCATGCATTTATTGAAAATGGTTTTGTTTTTCAGGGAGCAACAAAGTAAATTAACAATGACTACAAGAAAATTTACTGGTATTAGTGAACACTGGTAGATATGGTAATAGGCAAAAAATATAAAAATATGGTACTTGTTAGTAAATATAGTCCTATATCATACATGCAGAAAAGCCAATTCTAATACCTGTATATCAATAAAAACACACACAAAGCAAGCAGCAATATACAAGTCAAGCAAATATTTCTGTAAAATCTGGAATTTCTATAAAACAAACAGCAAAATATTGTGCATTTCTATAAATTTCTTTTTCCTGGGTGAATTTTTCAGGGATATTTTTATTGATATGTTTGTTCACTTCCAGGAGTCCTAGTTTCAGAGCTAAACTCTATGCATACATGGATTCCTTTTGAACCTCTTTCTTTGTGGTCTTTATGTCCCTCTCATACATGATACTGCGGTATTGGATGCAGGGTAATTTTTTGGAAAAAATCCATGTCCAATAGGTCGGAAAATATAGTAGTTTAATTGTGACTATATCAGGATATCACTTCAACAGTTCAACCTAAACAGAATTTAGTGAGCCAAAAACTCTGCATTTCAACGGATTTAAAGAGAACAAAATTCTGGAAACTGGACAAGCAATGAAATGCTACACTGATTAATTTTTTCCATTTATATTACATATTAGAGATAATTAAAAAAAAAAAAAAAAAAAAAAAAAATCAAAACATCTTTTTTTCAACATGCAAGTTAATCAGTAATTTTGCTACATAACAATACCTATCTTCACACTACAAATGTGATGCTGAAAATCATAATAGAACTAGGATGGAAAGTTTTTCATGTTACATAAAACATTATCTTCATTCATTTTGCTCCATGCAGTATACTTTGTTTGGTCAACAAGTTGTTAAAGACATTGGAAAATTCTTCAAATAATTAATCAAAACCAGAATCATTCTTTTATGATGAAATACATACCATAAAAAAACAGGGAAAATATATTTGATGACTGATTTTATATGAAAGATTTTGTCTTAAAAAAAAAAAAAGAAAAAAACTATCTTTTTCATCAACCCAATGTGTGCTATTTTGTCTTTTTTCAAAAATTTTCCACTCAAGATATAAATAATCATCCTTCTCTACATATCGCTTTTTTTCTTTATTTTCTGTGAATTACCAAAGCGTCTTAGGAACAATAGTGGAGTAATTTCCCATTGCCTTCTCCATGGTTTGTAATTCAGAGTTTTTCTTCTTAGATTGGTTGTCACCCAAGATTAGAGTATTCAGTCAACCCCACTATTTAACCCATAGCTAGATGGAGAAGAGATTAATTCATCTTTTTCCCAAAGTCATTTGCACAAAATAACAAGGCCAGAATTTGAACCCAGATCACCAATTCCACATTCCACACCACCTGCACATCAGTTCTAGAGAACATATTTATGAGATCAATTAAAATACACTTTATTAACCACTTGGAACAGCTGATGTATTAGAAGAAATTCTTTTTGCCCTTGGTCTTCTTAGCCTGGCAGTTGATATTTTACCAATGATACATCACCTTGACAGTATACAGGAAGTTCAGAGAGTGGAGAGGTAAAAAAGTTACTTTTTATATTTATACAAGTGGACAGGGTGATTCTGGGAGGGTTCGTCTCAAACTCTGAAACTGGGACATGGAAGGTAATATCAGTCAGATAAGTGACAAACATTTTTACTTATATATATATATATATATATATATATATATATATAAGTGTGGGAAGCAAAATCTTGTCTGGGAGAAGAATAAAATAAAATTTATCCCAATACCAAATAGTTAACTTAATATAACACAAAGTGACAAATATCTAATTGCAAGTAGTTGAATAACTATATTTGTTAGAAAATAAATTAAAAAAAAAAATAAATAAAACTCATTAAAGGAATTTGTTTTATTTTGTAATTTTTTTTATTACAATTAAGAAATGCAGACAAGTTGAAAAGAGTAGGCGTTTCATAACAGCTGACCAGAAAGAGAAAGAAAAGCTTTCAGGTTGCAGTTACTTATCTGTTGTCATCATCAGCCATTGACAGATTCTTCCACATCACTTGTCATGCAAATTTCTATATACATTTTTTTTTTTTTTTTTTACCTCACATTAAACATTGAGAGAGAGAAAAAAAAACAAAAAGAAAAAAATATATTGAAAATAAAATATGCACATATCTTGTTGAAATCCACGATTCAATTTTTTTTTCCTCTCACCTCTCCATTTTTCTCCCAATCTATGCTTGAATTTTTACATCATTTTTTGTAATTTAAAAAATTATTTTTATTTGCAATTAAAGAAAAAAAAAAAAAAGAAAAATATTTTAATATTTACCCCAGACATAAAAAAGATGCAATTAAGATTAAAAAAGAAAAAATAAAGTGTAAATATTTTCCTATATTTACCTGTTTTACATCTGGTCATTGTTTTTTTTTTTAAATTAATCCCATTTACACAAAGCAAAAGACACATTTTGTGGACAATAGAAAGTTACACTGTAAACATGAAAAACTAGAAAAACAAATAATTTACAGAGAAAAAAATGAAAATACATAAATGACATCCATTTTCATAAAATATACATCTACAAACATTTAAAATAGCAAAAAACAATGAACACTTATCTTAAAAATGCTTATAACTTTTAAACTGAATTATACCCAGAAAAGAGAAATCTATTTTAAGATTTCAATGAAAGTATATTATTCACAAAGAGAAAAATCATTAAAACGTCAGTATAAAAAGGAAAATTATAGACAATTTCTTGTGTCTAAATGAAATACACAAAAGGTACAATGTAAGACTAAAAACAATCTTCAATATAACAATTTCTTTTATGATCTAATTTTTTCTCCTTTTGTTAATTGCTGCTAAGAATCAATAACCTTAATTTTTTTTTTTTTTTTTTTTAAAAAAATCAATTTTTAGATTTTTGCAAAGTACAAAGGTAGAGGAGAAAGAAAATGACACAGTTCATCAAGACACAAACAGGAATAAAAAAAAAAATACACAGAATTTATTTAAAAAAAAAAATCAACCCATGCTTTAGGTTAGCTTTACTTTTTTGGTTTTCAGTTTTTCTTTGTTATTTTTAAAACTTCTTTTAACTCAAATTAATGCCCAAATTTTTATACAAATACATTTTTTTTTTTCAAAGAGTGGTGTAAGAGTTTTCTTTTTCTGGTATACCCTATCCCATATATTGCTAGGAAATTTCATTCAATATTTTTCAGAGTATAAAAATTATAACAAAAACCTACCTGAGTATAAACAAAGAAAGTATATTTAAATTATTTTTTTGTTTTGTTAAATGGCCCACAAAAACAACTTTTTAATGCATTATAAAATAAAGGTGACAATGTTGCATCTCATCATCAATATTTTAATTTTTCTTTTCTTTGTATTTAAATATTCTACAAATTAAAATGAATTCATTATTTTTATAAAAACATTAGAACAATAATATTAATTCTACTTGATTTATGTGTATAAAGGGTTGAATAATCATCATCTAAAGCAAAACAAAAAGAAAAAAAATCTTAATATCCATCCAATAAGTTGAACATCTTCCCATCATTAATTTTTAATCTTTTGAGCAAAATTAAATCAAATGCAAATGTTTCTGGCAATAAATTTGAGATTTTTTTTCTTTTTTTTTTTTTTCATATTCAGGCATTTAATTTTTTTGGAAGGGTTTCTAGTAGAGAATTTTCTTTTTCCAGTTTCAAATTGAAAATTGTTTAATTTGAACTGTTCTTTCAGGATGCAGGAGCAATACAAACATCCTAAAAAATGTAACTGATTACAGTCACAAGTAACAAAGGATAACTTTGATACAGAGAATTAAAGTGATTCACAGGCAAAATACATGACAGTCTAGCAGAACAAGAAAAAAAAAAGATTTCATAATCCATTCCTGCAATCACTTCTTGTGACATACGCCAACATTCATCATTAAGTTTGGCTTAAGTTTTTATAATGTTGCTTTACTTATATCTTCATTTAGTGACTGATATCTGTACTGCTTGCAGTCCCACTGCAACTAGCACTACTGCTGCAAACGCCTGCATGACTTCTGATGCTGCTGCAGCTGCTGCTGGTCATGCTGCTACTTCCAGCACCAACACTGCCACCTTCTTTCTTTACCTGTTTCATATAGTTCTCCAATATCCTGACTAAGTCCAAACGGTTAATTTCATACAGAATGTTGCGTAGATCTAATATGGTGCAGTTGACGTCCGAGGCTGACCAGTCCCAAAGTAAGCTCTCACTTGGGTCCTTACAATTTTCACACGAGTTCACATGAGTCAGGGATATATTCAAGTGAGCTGTACAAAGACAAACACAGGATTTAATAAACAAAGAAAAAACAAAAAATGTTTTAATACAAAGAAAACTTTATTTCCCCTGCATTTGAAGAATATATTCTATAACTGTTTTAAGTAATCCCTAGCTTTTGTGAAAAAGAGTCACATAAAATTTTATGAACTCATGAAGACCTAGAAAAAGACAGATGTTGATCTAGATTCCAGTTGGGATTTACTTCCCTTACTGCTTGTATACTACCACAACCATGTTTCTGGATACTTAATAAATTTGACCTTTTTTTTGCTCATTAATAATTTGATAACTACGTTTTAATTAATCCTGCAACAGCTTTTTCTCTTCATCTATGTTTCTTACTTAATAACGTCTTTTTTTTTTTTTATTTGTTACCTCGTGGTAATCTCATAACATATGAATATCAAGGGGAATAACTACACTCATCCTAACACTACAAATTAAGGCTAAGGATATTGACACTAAACATAGTGAGTGAAATAAAAGGCTATTATGATTCCATCCAAAAAGTAAATATTTGCTTCTCTGTGCACGATAGCAAGTTTCTATCACAAGAATATTAATCAGTCTATGTAGAACTAAGTAAAAGAAACAGTGGCAAATCGGGTTTAAAAATATTGCTTATCAAGAGACAAAGTGGGTCAAGCCACAACTACAATGCTATCATTTAATTTGCATAATAAACAATTTTTTTTTTCTATTTTTTTTTAAATTTTAAGTAATTGGTTGGTATTTTTAAATAGTATACTGCACAATTTACACATTGCCATCCACTATAATAAAAGCAATCATTTCTGTTCACTAGATGATTGTTCAAATCTAATAATCGCTCCTGCATCCAATTCATTTAACAATAACTTTTCAATGGATAGCAACATGCATGATACCAAATTCTCCTCAGATAGTGAATTTC
This sequence comes from Acanthosepion pharaonis, assembly GCA_903632075.3. Lineage (NCBI taxonomy): Eukaryota > Metazoa > Mollusca > Cephalopoda > Sepiida > Sepiidae > Acanthosepion > Acanthosepion pharaonis. The sequence continues at coordinate 812,095 of CAHIKZ030000086.1, read as the reverse complement.
TTAACCTTGTTTCTATTATCTTCAGTTTTAAAATGTCTTCTGACATTGGACTTGAATAACTGATAGTGTGCAGATGACTTTATAACAGGGTTTCTACAGATCTGTGTAAAAAAAAAAATTCCAAGTCTATGTTAAGTTTTAAGGAGTGAGACTGGCGCTGGTGCACACACACACACACACAAAGTGAATGATCATCAATTTCAAAAAACAAACTTTGTGATTTATCTTTTAATAGTTTACAGTTGGTTCCAATAATCCATGCCACATGGATCAGTTGAAATCAGTGAAGAAATCAAAGTGTTGAAGGCTAAAACAACTAAATGCAGATCTGGTTATGTTACACATTTTGTGTTACATTCTACACAATTTGGAGTTCTACTAGACTTGAAAATTTTGAATTACTTTAATTCTTACTGCTACACATTTCAGCTATCTAGACTACTCATGGTTTGTGAATGTCACAAAAATTCTTGACTGATGCACACTTCCTGTAAAGTATAATGGTTTTCATCAACAGAACTACAAATAGAAATTTTCACTAAAAGTCTACACATTTTGCTACTCATGGCTTTCATTGCACATAGCACAGAACACAATGATGTTAACATTTTTTCAGTTCAGTTTCGCGTTCAGCTCCACTCCCAATATTTTGATATCTCTATGGATTTGTCCTTTGCGGATCTTTGCATGGCATGGCGATAAGTGTGAACTTGAGACTGCTCAGCTTTCTCTGCATAACTGTCAGCTGACTTTAGCAAATCTTGTATGCAACTTTGAAGTTTGTGTTTTTTGGTCTTCAGTTCTTCAAGAGTAGATATAAACGTTTATCACCAGTCTGAGAAAGACATTTGAATCACTAACACGCAAAAAATTCATATTTATATCTGGAAATATCTACTCTTTGCTTGAAGAAGCTTGTGAAACCAGAAATATGTGTAGCAGAATTATGGAAAATAGAGCATAATATATACTTTAAAATAAAAAAATCACATTTCAACCAAAAACGTTTGCAGTTTATCTTTTTAAAATATACACTTTTCTCTCATTGGAACAACTATAACCTCTATCTTTAAAAAAAGCTTCACTTGAAGATGGAACAGAGCTTGGTACTTTAATTCAATTTAATTCAAATAATTATATTGAAGTTTTCGGCTCTTGTTTTGAAATATGAGAACTCTTATGTAGCGTTGGAATCATTTTTAAATAATTTATATATATAATATATATATATATACACACACACACAAAAAAAAAATTGTCCAAATAATATAACAGCATGGGATAATTGTCCAGCCCACAAAGTGTTTAATATCTAAAAAAAAAAAAAACTAAACTAATTGAGTTTCTTTTTTCCAGGTTTTCAAATGTTTTTTAGTCATCTTGACACCATTTTTTGTAAGAATCACAGAAAAACCCTTTTGAGTTATTCAGCTAGAAAGAGAACATGTTAAAATCATTTTGTGTCAGCCGCACTACACCTTCCTAAATGTGAGATGAAAAAGATCATTCAGGCCTTCAGTAATAGTACCAACATGCATACTCTGGCTTCCATCTTCAAAGACCATTCCAGAACCATCAAAAGAATGAAGAATAAGAATAAAAAAAAGAGGGAAGAGTAGAGAGGAAAACTGGATCAAGAGGTCACAACAGCAACAGAGATCATCATTACAATTTACAGCTAAATACATTCATAATGTTCAAAGTAGAGTCCAATAGTTTTATAAAAACCTTATAGAATTCCAGTAAGATATCTTTAATCATTTCTAAGATACACGTGTCAAAGCTTAATCTAACAATTGGACAATTTTGCTGTTACACTGTGTGTGTGTGTGTATATATATATATATATATATATATATATATATATATAAGCAATGTCAAGTTGTGCATGACAATTATATCACAACTTTGTCAAAAAAATGACATTTGGGTTTTATCATTATGTGATGGTGACAAAATTTCCCACCTTAGTGGAAGACACTATCCTAGTGAAAAGGTGAACAGCAAATATTTAGAAAATTATTTGAACATTAATAAGTAAGTTGGGTTATATGAAGACACCTGGTTGGGAAAAAAAATCACATTAAAAATATTGATAGTACTTTGATTTAGTGTTGCTTTCAGAACTAAAAATTAGTTCATATATTAAAAGTAAGAAGCAGTAGTGTATTATGGTGAGAGATGCAAGAAGATGAATGTTTCAGAGACAATAACTTCTACATTGCTACTTGTCTAAAACATGTTGAAAGAGTAAGGAAAAAAAAAAAGAGGTGAAGAAAGAAACAAAAAATTCAATACAAACCAGCAATTTTCTTCCATCCATATTCTGGTCTCTCATTCAAGCCATCACATATGCATTTTATTACATTGTAGTTTGCATTAAAAACCAGAGTTTTTTCCACTGATGGCACTTGCTTTTTCTAAAAAATAAAATAAAGATTCATAAAGTTAAAAAAAAAATTATATTACATACACACACAGGTACTAATATTAAACTAGTATGTTAGCGTGGATTTTTCCCCACAGACAATACTTTTTACAATCATCACTCAAAAGATATCATCATTCATCCATTCACCTGCATCTAAAAACTTACTTTTAGAAAATTTCCCAATAAAAGAAAAAAATGTATCAATCATTTAACATTCATCTAGAATTTAATTAACTCTATAACAGGGCATCAACACTGTTTCAATATTTTATTCCATGAGAATGTCTAATGACAATTCAAAGCAGGAAATAATTAAGGTGAAAAAAAATAAATAAATAAATTCAGAGAAACTAATTAAATGCAGAGAGAAATAAGATAACATGGATTAAAAATAACAATTAAAAGCTATGAATTCAGAGGAGGCTTTAGTAAGATTTGAACCTAAAATAAACCAATTAGAATTCATTAAGATTTAATAAAACTGATCTTTCCCAAGAAAAGAGATTTATGGTTTTTTGAAATTTCCTCAAATTTCAAAGAATTTTTGATGTTTATACAAAAATACACTTAGTCTGAAATGTTCATTCCACTTTCAATATTCAGGCTCAGGGTTTGGTCTGACCACACCCTAAAAAGGGCCATGTGTTATTGAACAAAAATGATATGAATATCTTATTGAAAAATATGCAACAAATCAATGTCAAAAATGATTAAATTTCCTTATGACACAACACAGACATGATCAGAAGGACAAAGACAAGTAAAAGAGGACAGTTCCTGAGCCCACCTGTCTCACTGCTACTGCCATTAACAAACACACAGACAAGTCCAAATAAACAAGAATTCAGTACAATAATCAAGGTTCCTTATTTCACTATGAATTACTTTCCTGATTAAAAATAGTCAACTAGGCTCAAGAGGGAGATTAATAATTCTTTATGTACTTTTTAATTCTTCAGTTTTTTTTTTTCACAAACCAATAAACTCTTTTTGATCACTAACAACTGATTTGAATTAAATCAGTTGTTAGTGATCAAAAAGAGTTTATTGGTTTGTTCTGTGAAATTGGTTTTCAGCAGAGAAGTTGCCACAGCCACAGAATTTTCACACCCAAATTCTCTGTGGGAATCACAACCAGTGGGAGAAGATCAGTGACAACGTCAATAACATTACGTATTTGGTAGCACTGGGACAGGGAATGACAGGTCAACAATAGGGGGGTTTATAGCTCATCTTGCATTTAAACCATTCACAAACGAAAAAAAAAATTTTTTCTTCCTCATTTTTACATCTACAATCAAAGCATAATTTATAATAGAAAGTGAATGTCCATTGAGATTTATTTGCCTCATCAAATGGACACAGGTTTAATGTGAGAAAACTCAACCCATTTTTCATATCAGTACAACAATCAAGTACTTCTCTTACCTTTGACTGTTCAGATGGACCCTTATTGGTTGGACTTTCAAGATAGTTACATCTGACAATCAAGGGCCCACTATTTCTTTCAATCCCACAGTAAATGCATGAAGCCCGATTGCAGCGAGAATGTTCCTTTAGCATATTCAAAGGGAAAACATGTTTGCAGACATTGGTAAGTTGCCTCCAGAAGCTTATCAAAGATGCCCAGTGTTGTTCTTTGGTAAATTTATTCCTGCAAGAAAATAGAGTTTTTTTTTTTTTTAAAACTTCTTAAAACTTTGCCTTAAGTTTTATATTTAGCATATTTCTTTTTTTATTTTCAATACATAAACAAAGGATTTATAAGGCAATACTCTCAAAAACTCAGGAAATTTTAACAGCATTCATAAACTGAATTTACAATAATTCAGGCTTTTGCCACCCCACTTTGTGTGCCAAGATTTAAGCAGCATGCCTACTTTGAAGTAGATGTTAGGTAAATTTGAAGTCCCCTGCCACCCACATGTTTAAATTACTCAAGCCCTTGGAGAGGATCTTGTATACACAAACTTAATTTTCTACATGAATTTTTAAAATATTATTTTCTTAAAACTAAACAAAAAAAGAAAATGACAATAAAACTTCACTTAAATTGAATGTAAAAATGAGAAAAATCAGTCACAATAATTAAATCTTTAAGTCTTGTTTGGCTGAAAGAGCTACACCATGTAGAGAGAGACAGATGCAAAATTTATTTATGCAGGCCAATTGAGTAGCTAAGGTCAATGGATATTTTTCATTAACCCTAAGCAATTAACAATTTAGCTCAAGAAAAGAAAAAAATCTTTTCCTCCTGAGAATTCAAATCTTTAACATTTCCATTGGTGCGGACATAGACTTGTGTCTATATGAACCTTACACTGACTACTGTTGACTTATATGTGTGACATTAAGATCTCCAGAGGTTGATCAAACAAAAAGAGAAAGAGAGAAGGAAAAGAAGAGAATCTACTAATTGGATGATAATTATTGAAATTGCAGAAAGATGGATTGAAATGTGTTTAAAAATGTTTTTAAAATCCTTCCCTGCTTCCTGCCAATAAGAAAGAGACCATTAATGCTGCCTATTAGCCTTCTACCTCTTTTTGAGAGACTCCTAGAGGCCCTAATCAATAAGAGATGATAAACCAATTCAGCATTGATTAGGGCCTCTAGGAGTCTTCCAAAAGGAGGTAGAAGGCTAATAGGCAGCAAGGTATTTATTATACAGTTTAGAAAGAATAGGGGCCAGTTTGGGAGCACAAATCTTAATGACTATTACAGGGATAACATTGGGTCCACATGCTTTGTGGTTAGAGATGATAGCAGAAACGATGGAAAGAGTTATATGCATATCACTCAACAGAGATTCAGTTCTAAGTGGGAAGTTAGGCAGCAATACTCCAGATGAGTCAAGAGTAGAGTTTGAGGAGAATTTATGGGCAAAGTATTCAGCTTTATCAGCAGAGGATGATAGCACTTCAAATTGATTAAAGAGTGGGAAGGATAGAGACTTTGCACTTATTTAGTACCCTATTACAGAGATGCCAGTAATCACAAGAGCCAAAGTTGTTAGAGGTTATTACAAGCAGTAACTAATAGGCACCTGTTATGATGAGAGCTGTCACACTGGTATAACCGAAAATAGTGGTTCCTGTGTGCTATAGTGAAACAGAGAGGATTGAGGTTTCACCTGGTATTTCTGAGAAAGGATGAAAACATTCATGCCAGTCTTAAACCAAGAGACCTCAGTGGCACAATTTTCAATTGGGAGGTTGAAGATGTCAGTCCCTAGGTTGTCATTAAGAAAATCACAGAATGAGTCCCAATCAGCATGCTGGTAACAGAAAGTGGTCTTATGGATAGAGGGTTCCTGTTTAACAGATGATTGGAACGAAATATCAACAGCTTGGTAGTGGTCCAAGTTATCAAGAGGGCAGTATTGTGACTTCTGCCTAGAATCAGCGTAGTATCTGTGCACTCAGTATAATTTAGTAATTGCAAGTAAATTTTACTATGCTAATCAAGCAGAAGAATTTTGGCACAGTGATATGTGACATTACCAGTCAAACATTTGAGTCGGGTAAGATTTACTTATTACTGTATATGATGCATTCAGCAGAGAAGGGGTATATTCAACATTTGATAATTTTGCAGCAATACATACTTAAAGGTTTGAGACAGTTTTGATCAACATTTTGTTTTATGGTTAGCTGTAAGGAATTGTAAATGTATGACTACCTTACAATTTATTAAAAATTTACTACTTAAATATCAGGTTTTACAGAAATATTGGTGATAATTATGTATTTAGTTAAATAAATAAAAATAATATAAATTTTGATACTATATTCAATTTGTTGTCAGGTATTTTTCATTTTCTCCTTTGTTATTGGCAGCATTTTAGAATACTTAGGCTGCAATGCTAAGTTTCTTAAGTTGAACAAATCGGAACTATTTCATTTACGCTTTGTTACCTATCTTTTTCATTGTTGTTTTTACATCGCTTTCTTCTAGATATTTTGATGGGTAATAGCGAAATTATAAAATTTAGAATGATCTTATTCCATTTAAAAAATAAAGCCTGTGAAAAGGAATATTTTAAATTAATATGCAACCAAAAATAAAATACTTTTTGACAAAAAACCTTAATGATTTCTCTATAATTATGCAACAATAATGTAATAATATTCTGCAGACAAATCTATGGTTTATGTTACCTCATCTCATTGCATGGTTATGAATTATAAACCTAAATTCAGCTTGAAATATTGTGTAATCAGGTCTAATTTTTTGTAAAAAAATACTTGAATATGATACAATAATTTGCAGTGGAAAAAAAAAAAAAAAAAAATTTTTCATATTTTGTTGAATATGCCCCTCCTCCACCAAACACGTCATATCTGTTGGCATTATTACAGCAAAAAGTTAGACATATGTGTGACAAACTATATAGATTTAAATTTACTCAAAACATGTATCACGTGTTTTGTCATTTCTCTTTTAGTAATTAATAAAAATAAAACATTTTTTTTTTAATCCCATAACCTTTAAGGCCACCATGTGTACTGCAGTTGCAGTAGAAGTGTGTTTCTTGGACAAGCTAGCCTGACAGAGCCCAACCTTGTCTGGGCCAGGCTGGTTTTGAATTCAGAGTTTTTCCTTCTAGATCGGTTGCCACCCAAGGCTATAGAACCCAGTCTGTCCTGCTATTTACTCATAGCTTGGGGGAGGGGAAGAGAGGATTCATACCTTTCCAAGAGTATTAAGTTAATGTAATTAACTGAAATTCAAACTCAGCTCTCAGATTCCTCAATCTGAGCCACTATCCATTACTCCACTGTGCCTCTCTTTGACCAAATAATTTATTGAGTTTAAGTGAAAATATTTTTTATTTTAATTTTCATTATTAATTTTGCCAAACATTTTTGACGCATTCATTCATTTACTGTACTATTTCCATAAATAGTACAAATCAGTTATTGCATTTTTAGTAGAATTTTTAACTTTTTTTTAAATTAAGAAAGGATCTAAAAAATCGTTATCATCTTTCATCATTTATGTTAAGATAAAAAAAAAGTTATGTCAATTTAAAAGAAACCTTCCAAATTAATACAGTAGCTATTGCAGTACAATCAAATATATTTTTTTCTATTTAAAAAAACAAAAAATGCTCCTCATGTTATTTAATGACAAAAAAATAATGAACTTATAGTCAACCCAATAGATTTTAATTTTTGGATTCAATAAAACATTAACTATACTATACCATAACTTAGTAGACATTTGACATTCAATTTAACTTTGACCATAACATTGTAAAATATTTTTTCTAACAAGTATGGAAGCAGCCACAATTTTGAAATTGCAATACACAAGGTATTACATGCATTTATCATGAAATGTAAGATTATAACAGAACTTGCCAAACTTTGTACATTAGTGACACAATCTTTAAAAAATATTTTGTGAAAAGTATATAAATAAAAAAAAATGTAATAACTCAATTAAAAATTTAGTTTATAATTAATGAAAGAATAGGTAATTATTTACATTCAGATGCTGTGACACTTGAAATTGTAAAGAAATCCCAAGAACAAATGGCAACTTAATTGAAACCAAATGAACTTTCAGTGGGAGAGGAGACAATTTTTGACATCATCCATTGCAGATATGAATTATTTCACACTACTCATAAAAGAAGACACTCAAAACTGCTATGGCCATGAGATCTCTATCAAGGATGGGTTCCTCTGGAGTAGAGACCCCAAAAAATCAAGGACCCAGAATTCCCATTTATCATTGCTTTGCCATCATTGTCAGAATAATAGTATGGTAATGTTTGATGTAACAGCTGAGAAGATTGATGATCAGTGCAACAGAGTCCTGGAAAATGTTAAAAGTAGCTATGCACAAACAGTTCAATGTACACCCTTATAACAACCCCATCCAATAATCCTCTAGCTTGAGTGACTCTTAAATCTTGTATTGGATGAACAATGGTATAAAAATAACTAGAGCCAAGGGGATTCCAAATGCTGATTTTCTTGGCAAATATCCAAACTCTATTGAAAGGAAGATGTAACACCCCCCCAAAAAAAAAACTTTATTTCACTTACTGTCCCCACCCCCATTTTATTATTTTAAGAGCTAAACTAAGCTTAATAGATATCAGCAGCTGGCAAGCCTCTAAGAAGCTCTGTAGACATGCTTTGCATCTTGTGTTATAAATAAACCATTTATCACCAGAACCTAGTGTTGTCGAGACACACTGCACTGAAAATTTTGTAGTAAAAGGTTTGAGCATTTACTTCTGTTGATAAATAATTGCTGTATTTTCTTTATGCTGTTTACTTTTTTTTTAAGGGTCAAGATTGTAATAAAATATTCTATAATGTCAACTACAGTAGATGATTAAAGTCTTTCTAAAAGGTTATACTTTCTCATTCCACAGCTTAAATCAAATCAGTAAATTTGGAATCAGAAATGCTACACAGTAATGAGTACAAAGAGAATATAGAAGAAAACCAAGAAGAGAAAATGTAAACATACCTAGGGACGATTCTTATTTGTTTAATAAGAGGCCTGAATTCAAAGATAAAAACAAATTTCTCAAACAACACTTGACACAAACACAGCTGTAACTCTTGGCTGAAATCCCATCCTTGCGAATTACCAAAGCAGACAACCAATTCAAGGAAGTCTGTGCACAAAATGTTTGTTGTGAAATCAATGTAGAGCACATAAGGCGTTTCAGGCAAACTATTTAACTTTAAAGAGACATTCTGCTGAAGGAATGGAACATAATAGTTATTGGTCAAACGTTGACCGCAGCTCTTCAAACCAAAGATTACTTTGTTTGACTCAAGCACAGAAAAGATCTCTAAGGCATTTGATTCGTGTGGCTGCAGATGTTTCAAGATTAAACTGCGATGGATTAGAGTGGAAGCAACAATGAGAGACTGTTGCTGCTCCTGAATGTTGCTGCTTCTGCCAGACAAGATCGGATAGGCCATCTGTGACATGGCAGTAAGAAGAAACTCAATGTTGGCAGCAAAGTAGATACTACTGTGAGGTTGTCTACTGGGATGCAAAGCAGACCGTATTGGCCGGTCTTTCAGGTCAACTGAAATAAGAAAGAAAAATAAAAAGTTAAAAATGGTTTAATCAGATTAAATTATACTTCTATGTTTATTTATCACATGGAAAAACATTAGCATTATA
>CAHIKZ030000086.1:772500-797500 GCA_903632075.3 Acanthosepion pharaonis | reverse complement strand
CAAGTCGATTCTAATATTTAGTGAGGATTAAAATACAAAATATAAATTTACTGATTTTTAGATATATTCTGTGAAGAATAGTCCATCAGAAATTATCAAAAATTGAACAGCTAACAAGAAAAATATGGCAAACAGTTTGTTCAGTTTCTTCAGTTTGTGAGAAAATATAAGACAGTGAAAGAGAGATTAGAGTTTGTTATTCTTATTTTTTGTAAGAATTAAAGATATGCCTTTACTATTGACTTAAAATTTATTCAGAGAAAATATATGAAAATGCTTTGATAACATTGAAAAATATTACCAATGCCATCCAAAGTAAACTACTAGTTGCTTTAAGACTATCCTAAATGCTCAATTTAGCGCTCCCTCTCAAATAAGCACCAAGTTTCCCCAAAGAATTTAAAATGAGCACTTCTCTCAAGTAAGCACACCAGAGGGACTAAACAAATATATTTCAGAAATGAAAGGGGAGGAGGGCTTATTTAGAACTGAAAGTTTAAAGACAAGAAGTTAATTTAATAAAAATATGCTCTTTTTTCAATAAGTGCTCCAAGTGCTAAATTGAGCATTTACGGTAGTAACATTCAAACCTGGACATTTTTGTAAAATAAATAAAATAGAATAACTAACCACAGAGTCATGCTGGCAAGGAATCCTATTCAAAGATAGGATAAGGTCTCCTCGTTTCAGTTTACCAACAGTTTGTCCTTGAACATGAGTGACCAGGCAGAACTGGAGAGAAAAATAAGGTAACATTATGGCTGACAGACCATTGGATGACAGTAATAAAAATGTTAAACATTGTTCTGAAAGATTAACAACAGTTTTGAGAAAGGCTTTTTAACAATATGTTTAGATGCACATTGAAACTAACATGTCCTTACTACCATAGTTTTTATATCTATACAACAACTCAGAGAAACAGTAATTATTGATTCATTGGGAAGATTTCCATTTACAAGATTGGTAACTAGATTACAAGTCATCAAAACCATTATTACCTGTAGTAGTAGGTAGGTAATCTTGAAATTTCCTTTCTTAATTGTTAACTGAATCTTTAGAAGTTAATGTAATTTTGTTCCTCTTTCAGCTATTCATTGAATATTACAAAAGTTTAAGCAATTTTTAGATAAATTCACTTCCTCAGTAAGCAAAACACACACAAACCAGTTTTTATTTTTCCACTTTTATTTATGGAGCTGAATATACATATAACAACTTTTGGATAATATTAAAGAATAATCTATAAAATCAAAAAAAATTTCTTTTAAATTCTGAATATCGTTAAAAGAAAGAAAAATCAGGAAAGGAGCCACTAATTATTTAATTACCAAAAATAACTAAATTTTATACATGCATAAAATTGATTTAATTTTCAATTTATTCGTAAATAAAATAATCTAGATCAATAAGCATTTATTAGTTTGCAGATTTGGGTTTTCAAAAACAGATAATCCCATTGTTGCCGCTTTTGTTTTTGTATTTTTCAAGAAGTTTCTTTAACATTGTTAATTTAATTACATTACTTAAAATCATTTTTTTTAATTTTAAAAGAGTTACTATATTGGGGGGAAAAAAGTGATATAATACCCAAAAGATTATCAGTAATCATCCTAGAGTATAATAATATAATAATAATATTAGGGCGAGCAATATTTAGCTACCTAATGTGTCTTATTGCCTTTCATATACTAGTTAACCAAAGAAACAAAAAGAAGAAACAATACAAACCATGCTGCTATCCATGGAACTTTGTAAACTATTCGTCTGTCGGAACCAATGCCAATGAAAGAAAAAAGTAAATAGAGATTATTTTACTTCAAAAATCTGTATCTTTTAATAGATGAATTTTTAAACAGTGTCAGGTTAAACAAACTTACTAGCTAAACTACATGTCAGTTTCTTTCAAACTTTTTATGAAAATATTGAAAAGATTACATTAAATATACTTTATTTTAGTGTGTACAATGATTGACATTCTCTATTCCTCATGAAATGTGTAAAATAATCAGTTTTCAGTTTGCTCAATGCAACATCTTATTGTTAAGCCGATTTTAGGAGTGATTGGAAAGTCTAGACTTTAATTTTCATAGTTGCTTAGGAAAGAGGGAAAGATTAAAGTATAAGAAATGTAGTTATTTAATGGATACAAACAAAATTGTTCAAGTATTACACTTGTGTCATTTGAAGAATCAGAGAGGCAAGTTTGAATTCGTCGAATCCATTACATTAATTTACATGCTAATACCCTTTGGAAAGGTCTGAATCCTCCTCTTCTCCACCCAGCTATGGATAAATAGCAGGACAGACTGGGTTCTATAGCCTTGGGTGGCAACTGGTCTAGGAGAAGGACAACTCTGAATTCAAAACCTGGTTTGGGAACCTTGTGGCACATGGTGCACCAGGTCTCTGTATTTAGCTTTTCAAAAAGTGTGGTTGGTCCTGCACAAAACCTTCACCACTATAATAAAATCATATGTGCAGGTTGTCTAGCTGTCGGTTCCTAGGAAATGAGCTGCCTGACCCTCATACGTCATAAAAGGGTCCCTGTCTACTGTGGACACTTCTGCCCTATAACCTTTGCTATACAAGGTAAGAGGAAAACAAAAAAATGCATTTGGTAATCCATCGATACACTTTTATTTATAAAAATGTGTAACTAGAAATGATGACTAATGTCAAGATGACAGGAAATAGCAGTAAACAATAACCTATTATGTCAATTATAAGTTTTAAAAAAATATGCTCCAAAAATTTATAATTTGTTTGTATGAATATAAATAAACTCCCATTTTGTTTAAAGCAAGTTTTAATGCTATAGAAAGAAAAAATATTTAAAATCTAATTCTATGCTAAGAAAAACATTTAAAATCCACAATAAGGGCTTAGAATCAGATACAATACATTGTTTGGTTCATTTACCTTTAAGAGAAGATCCGTTCACCCATAAGCAAACAATTTATAATGTTTATAGTGCCATTTAGTGCTAATGTTAGTGAGAGAGTTAACAAAGAAAAACTGTCTCCACTCAACAATTGTATAATAAAATAAAAACAAGGACAATAGTCAAATAATCATTAACAAATACATTTTCCTACTCACATAGTCTACTTTCTTTTTAATTCCCCAACTTTAACATGATGCATGAAAAGATAACTTACAGAGGACGGTATGATGTCATAATCAAAATTAAAAGTTCCATCTTCAGACTTGAGTTGTATCTTCTTTGTTTTACAGTCCCATTTGATTCTGTCAGGATAAAGAAAGACTGCCTGCTGTAATGAAAGAGTTTCCATAATTGAACTCAGTGATCCATTAGAGTGAGGTTGGCTCAGTTGTGGCAGAGGAAGTGAAGACAAGCGGAGAGACTGTCCATGAGGGAAAAACCGCCGACAGTGGCTGGAACTCTGCTGTAACAGAGAATTCATGCTGCCAGTACTATAACTGCTGCCACTGCTACAGTTGCTGCTGCCTGCAAAACTGTCATCATTGCAATTCATATTCATCATCTGGTCCTCATCATCCGAGCAGAGACTGAGGCGTTCTTGGGCCTCAAGGAGAACTACTGTCCCAGTAGAATTCCTCAGTACATCTTTTACATCTGTCAACTTCTGCAAGTGGCGAATATCTGCACCATCGATTTTAGTTATGTACAGACTTTTACGGAGTTCTTTCGACAAGCAGTTTTCTTTGACAATTGACACCTTCACATTAGAGAGCTCAGACAAGGTTCCATCATTAAATTTCTGTAAGGAAAAGAGAAGAAAAAAACCTCAAAATATATTTCCAAACACATAAATATGGTTTATGCTACTATTTATCCATATCATCACATACAGAAAATAAAAAAAAATGTCCTAATTCTGCACTTAAAGTGTATTGGGGAGGTGCTACTTGGAGAAGGATCTGTTTACAACTTCATTATAAGACTCAGGGTTCCTTTTTCTTTCTTTCTTTTAAATGGACATCCCCTGAGGACATAAGTGGTCATGGCTTTCTACACTTCCATATTCATTATATTTGAATATATTATAATATTATTATACTTGAGACAGATAGTTAAATGGTTTTCAATTGTCTTCTCTACCATTTTGAAAGGATACATACAAAGCCCAGTCTAATCTGATATTTAACCCACAGTTTGGGGAATAGAACCATACCATTCCCAAAAGGTATCACTGAGACTTGAAAACAACAGACTAAGCAGGAACTTTTACACAAGCCAATTTTAGTTTCTATATCAGTATCTGGCATGCTCCCAACACATCCCTAAGCTCCATGGCAGATATAAAAAAAAAAAAAAATAAATTTATAAAAGTCATATAGCAATCAATCTGCTTTATGCATCAACAAATCTTTGTATAAAGAACAAAAATTGTGCTTTTGTTGCCTTTGAAAGCCAATTATGAATATAAAAAAAAAAAACATGTGCTATCCAAAATGCATTGCAGTTCATCAAGTCTTATTGAGATGCTCCCTCCCAAATAGCATCGAATTTGATCTATAACCTGTAGTAGATATTTGGTACTATCCTTTGTGAAATCATTGTAGATAATCTCAAGACGGACAGTGGAAATTAGAAGGAAGTAATTTTTTTTTTCTTGGATAACACTTTGTATATAATAAATATTTCAAGTGTACCGTCCCAAGTAACATAATGCACAGAGTACAATTCTATTTTAACACCATCAAGAAACAATTGTAGATCACCTGGTTCATTACGCTTTTCAACAAATGAAAATCCAGATCTTATATAAGGGTAGACCCAAGCATTTTTTGTATTTACAAAAGTCATCCCCTCTCTTAATTGTCACTTACAAATATGCATGCAAGTTCTATTGTACCAAAAGGCACACAAACAAGAGAAAAGACCAAGTACTTACCTCAACTACAATACTGAATCCTAACTTGCCATCAGCCAGACGAGGCACTTCAATCTGGTATGGTTCTGACCATAGCCTCCTTGACTCCTCATTTCCCAGTAAGCCATCAGTCTCTCCAATACCCATAACGCCCAGGAGCAACCACACTCATTGAGCTAAAAATTAAAAAAATAAATAAATAAAAACATTAAAAATTTTTTTTTTAAAATAAAAAGGAGAAAACCGTTTAAAGTATTGTCTATCTATAAAATAAAGCAAAAAAGTTAGTTACACTTATTTTGGTCCAAAATCATATTAAATAAGTATTTGCCATCTCTGCACAAGACAGTTCTGATATGCAAGCAATTAGATAAATTAAAAAAAAAAATTATATATATCTATATATATCTTTTCAATAATTAATAACAAAAATGTTATTTTTTCCATTGTAATGATTTCAAGGTTTCATTTTCAAGAATTCAGAAGTTAATACAAGTTGATGTTATTAAGACAAGGAAAGCAATAGACTAAATTATATTGAATCCAGAGTTGGAATCTCAAATT
The DNA here is from genome assembly GCA_903632075.3 of Acanthosepion pharaonis. NCBI lineage: Eukaryota > Metazoa > Mollusca > Cephalopoda > Sepiida > Sepiidae > Acanthosepion > Acanthosepion pharaonis. The sequence continues at coordinate 792,074 of CAHIKZ030000086.1, read as the reverse complement.
TGTTTAAATTATTTTTCTTTTTATTCAATTCTTTTACAATATATTTATATTCATTTCTTAACCAACCTTGTATACTTTATCCTGGTTTAAAAAAAAAAAAAAAAAAAAAAAAAAAGAAAATATTTTAATTATTCCTTTCATTTTTGTAACAACAAAATGTTGGAAGCTTATTGCTAAAAAAAAGAAAAAAAAATATGTGCAACCTTGATGAGTTGCAATACACATGAGAGTTAATACTGTCGAGGTTTTTAAAAGAGAGTTGGTTACAATATGAAAAAAGAAAAATGTTCTAAATTTTAAATAAAACAGCCCAAGCTAAAAGTACAAGAATTTACAAGTGAAATAATTGGTTCAATTCACAGTTGCAAAACAGTTATTGTTTTGTATGCTTAGACACTCCATCTTCTTTTACATACATTTATAGGTCAGTAGTACAGACATTGGCAAAGTAGCAGGAAATTAGACACTGAAACTATTCAGGATCTTTCTTAAACAAAATTAATATTACATAGACTATGTAAAGTGGAGGGGGGTAGACAGATCCAATACACTTTTCTTTTTTTTTTACTCTTTCAACCACTTTAAATATTTACAGGAAATATTACAGAGGCTTATCATATTTTGTGTAAAGCAAATTTTTACAAATTTTAATATTTCCTTAAATGGATAGAAGATCCAAAGAATCCTTTAGTCAGGCAGAACTTTTCAACATCTCATACATAGAGGGTACGACTGGTAAATTGCCACCATTTTATCTTTTTAATTTCACGCATGCATAGTTTGTTTTTGTCAATTGCACAGTATAGCTGAGTCAGTTGTGCACCATCTGTGAAAAAAAGAGCACCATGCTGCAATATGAACATTTTAGAGTGTTTGGGTGTTAATCTGAGAGCAGTGTAGAGGATTCAGAAAGAGTTGGATGAGTCTAATGGTGATTATTAAAACATTTGGAGTGATCACTAGTGATGGTGACGTCATGCCTCCATTTATCTTCCAATAGAGATTCAAACTCAAAACAGAGGAAAAAATCAAATGCTTTCATGAGGTAGTGCTGCCCTGGATCAAGAGGGTGGCTGCTGGAAGACCTTATATCTGGCAACAGGAATCTGCACTATGCCACGCAAACAGGAGGACCTAGTCATGTCTGTCAATTTCTGCAACCACATCACCTCTTACATCTGGCCACGCAAGTCCCCACACTGCAAACCCCTTGATTTTTATGTGTGGGGTGTAGTTGAACGAGAGACTAACAAAACTCCTTGTAAAACCAAAGATGAACTGAAGGCAAGGATTATGGCAGCATTTCCTAACTTAAACAAGGAGACTGCCCAGAAGAGTTGCAGGAGACTGCCCAGAAGAGTTGCAGGAGACTCCAAAGTCACCTAGAGACCATGGTTGAAGCCAATGGCAATTTTATTGAATAAATTTACTCTTTAATATCTCAAGATATTTTTGTGTAATTTTGGTAAATATATCTGTTAAAATGAGATGCCAGTGTTATTTTCATTTTTGCATAATTTAAATGACAATTCATCCATTGCACCCTGTACATGATGATGATGATGGTCCTCTTCTACAAAGTGGCAATCTCTTGGTAGATTTTTTTTGTGGGTGTGTTTTTTTCATTCAGAATTTTATTATTTCCATCTAGCTAATGCTTTGCTATGGGCCTATAAGTGATTCTTAAGGCCAGCTTCACTTTTACAACCTCTCTTACACATTTAATAAACAAAGTTTGTCTGTGTTAGCTATGTTGAAAACATGCCTGTCCCTGTGTACAATTATGTGATGTTTGAGTCCCGCAACAGACTTACAAATCTTGTCATAACAAGTAACCTGCAGGTCTTTCTGGTAGGGTTGTATTCATTTGCACCTGACCTCTCTGGTGTGGTCTCATTTGACTGGATAAACAAGCCACTGAAAGATTGACTTTTTCACAATTACTGCAAGTGTGTTGGTGTCCTAATAGCTCTGGGACATATTTTATTTCTCTCTTCATAATGTCACACTTTTTGTTAGAATGCTGAATTCTCTTCTGCTCAAAATTATTGCAGCATTCCCAACCAACCTTCTCCAGCAACAGTTTCCCCAGTCTTCAACATTAATGCCAAGAGTCATTAAGTTACATTTAATTAAACTATATATATATATATATATATATATATGGCCTGAAAATTGCATCTAGCATGAAAAAGCCTGTTGACTTCAATGTTCACTTTATATATATATATATAAAATTTATCTAGGCTTAACATAAAATTTGTTACAACTACTTCTAAAACAAGACTTAATACAAAGCAAAATAAGCTAAAACTTGAAAGAGGAATTTACTATCACCTGCAATAATTGCCATAAGGAATATATAGAAGAAACCTCAAGAAATTTAAATAAAAGATTATACAAATGAAAAAGGGATCTTTTACAAAATAATAATTGCATTAGTTGCTAACCATAATGAGTCTAACCATAATTCTGATTTAAAAAAAATGTTACTTTAATTAAAACTGAAGACAATTTACCAAGACAAAATGTGTAGAAAGTACTTTGTTAGATCATCCACAATATATTTACATCCAGGTTCTTACAACATTTCCCCCTTTCTTGGTAAATTTTCTATTATCACAATTTGGAATATTTAATAACAAAGTAATAATAACAAACAAAAAGAAATTAAATCAGCTAGACTATAAACCCAAACAGATATTTAAAAAATTAAAATTTCAGCATCCATTCTCCTTCATGCACAAGTGAAACCACTTCAATGTGAACATCTCTTTAGTCCAATGAAGTCCTAAATGATAAAATGTGTCAAATGAATTTTTTTTCCCCCCACTTTTCCTAAAATTGTTTTAATATATAGAAATATATAGATTTCCATATATATATATATATATATATATATATATATATATATATATATATATATAAAAGAACTGGGTAGTAAAAAAAAAAAAAAAAAAAATATAGTCTTTTTTTATTGAAAAATTTTATTTTACACAACTAAATAATAGCATTTAAAAAAATGAAAACTAAAAACTTTATTATTAGAGCCAAGCATAAATCTCATTGATTTTAAGAAAAAGCAGTGAGGTGCCTATTACAGTGCAATAATTTACATGATCTTTTTTTTCTAGTGACATAAATTTGTTCTTTTGGCTGTTTCAATAAGTTGCACTTAGTAAATAAATCTATGGACAAGGGAGTGTATAATATCTGTTCAAACTTCCCAAGAGCCTCATATTTTTGTTCTCATTTCACAATTTGAGAATTTAAATTGTCACCACACCTTTGAATCTCTCTTGATAAACTACCTTGGACAATTTTATAACAAAAACAAAAAAAAAATATCAAACACGGTTTTTAGAATTTTCTGTGTGAGACACATTAAGTGATTTTTATATAAAAGTTAAAAAAAAAAAAAAAAAGTCTACTAGGATAAAATTGCATATTCTTCAGAATAGTTAAGTTAAAACTTGTAACTAAAAAGACTTAGATAAAAAAAAAAAAGTAATGCTTAAAAAGAAAGCAAAATAAACAGTGATGCCCATAACAAAGCTAAAAGCTGACAAGTTTTAAAACATTTACAACATGGCCTTGTGTCTGAATAAAGTTAGACATAGATGAATTAGTTTTTTTTTTTTTTTGATTTGCATGCGTGATTCTTTTCACACACACACATCAAAAAGCCCGACAGCCATTAGCTCAATTTTCTCCATATAAAGTTTAACCTATTGTGATTAATAGTAAATGTTTTACTTTTTATCATTATATCACAAAGTAAGTGATAAAACACACACATATATATATATATATATATATATAACCTAAAGATTGCATTCAAACATGAAATACTGTGTTGACCTCAGTGTCCACTATATATAATATATAGTGGGTCGATATCAGCGGATATGTAATGTAAGATTTCCTATCTAAAAACCACGTCATTGCATATTTATTCACGCTAAGTGGTGCTGGGCATAGTAACAAATGTTTATTTGCTTAGATAAAACCAGTTACCATTAAGAAGAGTCTAATTGAGGAAACTGTGACTTCATTAACAAATTACTTGGTAAACAAGCAAGATAATCTTTTACAATAATATACATATTTTTTACTAATTCAGCATACTTTGACTGCTGATTACCACCTATTTTGAACATGTAAAATCAAATACCATTTCCGCATTGAAGATAGTGTCATTTTCGAATGATAAATATTACACTTATATCAAATACAAAACTACTGCAAATCTCTATACCAATCATTTATATTCCCCTGTCTGGATGAATATAAAAAAGTCACACAAGATGAAGACATTTTAGTTTAAAATACAGGTTAAGCTAGATTAGAAGAACATTGGAGATTTTACTCAATTGAGTAAAAATCCACTAGGCTTTCACTTTTGTAGTTCTACTTAGACCTTAATTACTGTATTTGATGGAATATTAGAACCCCCACCCCACTGACCAGCATTTACATTTAATATTACATTATGGACATAAGCACAAGAATTAGCAGTTTACATACACAATTTAAATATTACGTTTTTTGGATCTTACTAAAAACGTGCCAAGCACACGTAGCTAAGTTTCACAGTGATAAACCAATCAGATTCAGATACTTAAAAATGATTAAGTTAATCAGTGAAACTTTTTAGTTACGCATGTGTCTGTCACGTTTTTAATAAGATCCCAAAAATGTTGTATTTACACTATATTTGGCTCTGTCTGACAGACATTCATTGTATTAACAAAAAAAAAAAAAAAACAACATGAGACTGCAATTGGCTTAATTATATTTCAGTTGAATGAGTAATAGTTTATATTGTATGTGTATCAGAGGTCATTAATCAGTGAGGGAATTCCTAAATTTCACATGAAACCTGGGAAATAATTGTTTTAAGCTTTTTAGATAAAAAGAAGTACAATAATCTGTTGTAAAATAAAGCAAATAAAAAATAAATTAAAAAAAAAAAAAAGAAAATAGAAATGAACAAATAAGAATCTTTAAAATAATTTAACATAGTGAGAGACACTAGAAAATGGACAGGTTTGAATCTTATGAATAAATCTAGGGTAATTTAACTAAAAAAATAATCTTATATATATTTCTAAAGAACTAATGGATTTGTATTTAATACAACATATTTTATTACTTAAAAGACGATATCCCTGTTTGAAATAGTGTATTATATCTGTCTGCCTATGTACCTGAGAAATTTTTAAGAAAATTTGCTCTTTGGCAGTGTTCAAACTTGCATCTTCTTTGTAGGAGAAATCACTGTTTGAACCAGCATGCTTTAGACCAATAGAGAGTGTCACGGCCAAGCAAAGTTCTATTTTCTCTTCTTAAGGAATGCACACTCCCTCATTCAGATTTTTCTCAAAAGTACATATCTACTCAGTTTCATATCCTAAATGTAAATGAAGTAATTTTTAAAGAACTAATGGATTTATTTTTAATCTGACATTTTTATTACTTCAAACATTATCTTTAGTGGATACCAATATTTGAAATAGCCACCCCATTTTTAAAGGGAGATAGAAGAAGTTCAAACCCTGCCAGAGAGCACATTTTCGTTAAGATTTTCCAGTGTGCAGAACAGGCCAATAGACATACATAATACACTGTTTAAAATAAAACAAGGTGTCTATTTAAAACAAGAGTATCAACTAAAAACACACCAGGAAATACACACACACATATATATATATATATATATTACACACACACAAGAGAGAGGTTAAAAACTTCAACTGATTTTAAAAATATAACTATTGTTTTTACCTAAAAATAAAATAAAAATAAATAAATGAAATAATGAGAAATGTGAACCCAAAACACCTGAACCAAACTAATGGACACACAACTAGAGTAGATTTGGCTCCATTTTACCAGAAAGTAACATTCAACAAATTCTATAGAAAGATAAATCTAACAGATAAAAATCAGTCAATGAAAACAGAATATTCTTTGTTAGATCATTACCAACCACCTTAAAACAAAGACCTAATGAATGCATGAATGAACCCAAGCTATCAACTACAAAATTTGATGTAACATCGAATATAGACTTTCAGTTAAGCACCTGTTCACAGCAGTAACAGCCGACATGTAATACAAATCTCAATTTAGCTAATCAGAAATTTATCTCAGACAGAATTCTGATTAAAACCTGATCAAAGTTAAAGATAATGATATCAGTCCAAATTAAATTAAATTATCAAGTATCAAATCATTTTCTTCTGGGAAATTTTCCAGCATTTTTTGTTTATAGACACAGAGAAATCCTATACATCTATGCATTTGGATACGTAGTTTAACACAATTCTCATGTTGCAATTGATAGTAATGATTGACATATATATATTTGCCCAATAATTTAACAGATTTAAGACACTAGCAGACAGGTAAGTCACTAAAAGTGGGATCGTTTAAGAAATTCTAATGTTTGGTCAAGTTTTGGGAAGCCAAAAGTTTCAAAAGGATGGTTTTTTTTCCCTTGACACCACTATTATTTTAACTACCTTCACTACTCAGCAATGTTTGTTTTAAAAAGCGATGATTAGAATTTTAATAAAATCTGGACATATGAAATTGAATCTATACATTTATTTTGTTCTTGAGAATTTAACAAAAATATTAAACACTATTAGATTTACAAGAATAATTTTATTTTTACAACATTCTAAAAATGAATATAATTCTATTAAAATTAACACAATGCATTATTTATCATTTACCAATTTATAAAGTAATTTGAAAACAATTTATCCATAAATTTATAAACATTTACTAACCATGTAAACCAACTATGAGGAAATACTTATTTACCATTTTATAAAGTTGGAACTGATTAGCAATTAACCAATATTTTACCAACCATTACAATAAACAATCTAATAAATAATGTAAATAATCTAATAGTGTTTAATATTTTTATGTAAATTATCAAGAACAAAATAAATGTATAAATTCACTTTCATATGCTTAGGTTTTATTAAAATTCTAATCACTTTTTAAAATAATAAACATTGCCAAGGAGTGAAGCTAGTTAAAATAATAGCAGTGTCAAAGGAAAAACCATCCCTTTGACATTCCATTTTTTTGTAGGCACAAAGGTCCAAGATTGCCAATTATTTTCATTTTCATGTAAAAACTGGCTTTGAGTTTATATAATAATTAAAATAGTATGCTAAAGGAATAATAGAAATATGAACATAAAAATGCCAATCAGTACCTCTGGAGAAGGATGTGTATACATTTTTTTTTTTGATATCCTGTATATGCAGTCAAACATAACTATATAAACACAGAGTTACATTTTATCTTTGCAAAATAGGAGTGGTGATTACTTAAATGAAATTTATTGACCTTAAAGAGAAGAAAAAAAAATCTGCCTCCCTTCCCAATTTCTACAGTCTTCCTCTTTCAATGCAACCAACCAATGAAAATCTATTATATACAATTACTTTCTAAATGCATTATAGGTTTATGGGTCAAACAATTGTAATTTTAGAAGAAAAATGTAATCCTTTATGGACAAGTTTAGAATTATTGTATTAGGTTACCAATAGAAAATAAGGTTTTTAAAATAAAGAGAACAAAATATTGTACTTTATACAAATACCTATAGTATAAATAAGCCCAAAAGAAAATCAAGACAGTTGTAATAACATCATAATGATCATGGTTTTAGCATAAAACTCAAAGTTGCAGAGGTTGGCATTGGGGGGGGGTATATATCCTGCTTTTTAACAAAAGGTAACTTTTACAGTATAGAGCTAAAAAATATTAAGTCCTGATCATTGTATAATATATGCTTTATATTTTCACATAATATATGCATAGGAAAAAAATATCTGAAAATTTATATTCATGGAATTGCTACACACACACACACAAAAATAAAGCACTTGTCCTTAATCAGCACTAGAATACAAGTTGAATTCTTTCAGCACCTACTAGGGCAAGTACAGTCATATACAATTAAATGTCCTTACTAAACATTCCTATTTTTAATTTGATCAAAACTTACAGATGTATAATTTAGTCACATTATGCTTATGTCCAAGATTCATTAAATTCAAACAATTAAAATGAAACCAAATCAATAAAATTTCAATCCTAATTTCTACTGGAACAAACTGGAGGTACTCTTTTCAAGGACTTGGAAACATACAATATACAAATAGTTAAAAAGCTGTTCCATAGTACGGTTAAATCATATGGCACAGTTACAATATGATCTGTTCATGGCAAAGATTTAAAATATTAGGTAAATCAATAAATCATTAATTTTTTTTTTTTTTTTTTATTTACTGCATTTTGTCACATGGTCGAATTAATAGAGTTGATAAAAACCGTGATACATACTCTGTTTTATTGTTAGATTTATAAACTTACATAAATTTTAGCTGCAGTTAATTTTTTGCTGGCAAGAGTTGTAAGGAAAAGGAAAAAAATGAAAATTGCATACAATGAAAAATGATGTGTGCCCTGACACACACACTTTCCAAGTAGTGTTAAGAAATATATAAATAATCCATTAAATCTATTGGACATGTAATTTGTAACATAAATTTATAAATAAGCAATGCTATAAAAATAGTTGCAGGTTCAATGTCACTACTAATCAACTTGCCATTTGTTAATGCCTTTTGGAGTTGCAGTAAAAAAAAAAAAAAATTTTTTTAAAACACAAGCAGATTAAAAGCACCTTAAGGAAAAATAAAAGATGAAATTATTACTTTTCATACAATTTTGGTACTAATTTCAAGTTGAATTTAACACATTTTGATATTTTAAAAGTATCAAGGCATCTACTAAAAGCTCTTCCATACTATATATCAAGAAAATAAAACGTTAGCAAATATTCTGACAGTTGAAAAATTTCAATAATATATATTTGTACATTTTGAAAAAAAAAAAAAAAAAAGATTCCCCAAATTTTCTAATAAAAGGAAAAATAGATTAGGCTGACAACTATCAAAGCAAAAGTTACTTACTATTTGTCAAAAGATGGTAAACCATAGGAGACTGGAATGTTGTCTGCAAAGCAGCAGCGAAAAAGTGCTTTTGTGAGAAACCCCACAAGATGCAACTCTGAGAAGGTGCAATTGTTTTAGGACTAGAAAAAAAAAGTGGGTGTGGGGAAAATATCAAGACAAGACAGGGGCAGATTTCTGTCTTTGGTAACATTTGCTCCCTTCAACTATTAGTCAAATAGCAAAGCTGTAAAAACTAGCAAAGAATGCAGAATTACTGTTCACACTTAAACACTGAAGAGATTTGGATTGAATTTCAATGAATCACAAACTTTTCCCCAAGAATAGAGAGTTGTTAGTACTTACACCAGCACACTAATAAGCTTGTAGCCTAATTATGAAAAGAGCATCTTACATTAAAGTTTTAGATCAAAACTCAGTTAATAATTATGATCCACCCAGCCTTATACAAACCAGTTTAGTAGTTTCAATTTGGAGGTTTATAGGTGAGGGAAGAGGGTAGTGAAAACTTCTATCAAACCAAGTTCCAAAATTCTGACCTAACACCAGGATTATTTTTTTTTTTTTAGAAAGAGCTTCTTGGTTAGAAACACTCTTTATGTTTTATTGACTTCGGTCAACATGAGTCAGTTTAATTTGTTGTTTTATCCAATTTATTTGTAATAAAATTAAAAAGAAGCATTGTCAGTCAAATACAATGTCTGAATGAATTCTTGCTGCCCAAGTATAGAGAAACTTATAATAAGAAAAAAAAGAAATCAGTTTCTTTCAATAATATTCTTCATTCTTTACTATGTCCCCTCAAGACATAGGTTATCATGGCTCTCCAAAATTTCCCGTCATTGTCATTTCTTCTAAACCCTGTTCTGCCATCCATTTACTTATACTCAAGTATGCTATGTAGGGTTTTCATGTCTCCCTAACCCTCAATATGTCTTGTGGGTATCAGATTTTCCAAGCCCTCTTTCCTCATTATGTGTCTAAGAAATTCCAACAGTCTTTTCCTGATGTTAACTATAAGTTAACTTTTTGTTTCCATTTTATCTAAAAGTTTGTCGTTACTCACATGTTCGGTCCATGGCATCTTCAGCATCCTTCTGTAGAATCACATTTCTGTTGTTTTATGTCTTTTTCATCTTTCAGGAGATTGTCCCACATTTGCCGCCATATAGACAAATATCACATAACTGTTCATTATTCTTTTCTTTGTTTCTAACAAAGTTTTTCTATTTCTTAATACTCTGCTTAGCTTTTAGAATGCATCCTTGGCCACGGATTTCAGTGTTGCTCATTCCTACGTTAAAACATTTCCCAGATATTTAAATTTTTGTACTCATTTGATTTTGGTATCTTCAATTTGTAATTTGGGTTCATCCTTTTGCTAACAACCATGAAATTTTGTCTTCTTGCAGTTTATGAGTAGTCCTTTCTGCTCACTTTCCTTCACTACCTTCTATAGGAGCTTTTGTAGTTTTTTTCCATGTCTGCTATCAACACCATATCATTGGCATATATGTTAAGATTGTGGCCACCAATAATGAAATCCTGTTAGGACATCTCTCTCACAATTACCTCGCTATATAGGTTGAATAAAGTCTAGTGATAAGAGGCATCTTGGTCTCACACCCCTTTCTATTTTTGTATATCTGCTGAACTCATTTTCTATCTGTATACACAGGTGATTTGCTGTCAGTACAGGTTCTTGATTAATATCCTTCACAAAATTGTCAAGGTTGCTGAGCAGTTTAACAGATCATTGTGGTGTACTTTATATTACTCTGAATTAAAATAAGGATTTCACCATCCATTATTCAAGTTTTTATTTTTATTTAACAGTCATCTGACATTTATTTCTTAAGAATACTATGGCCCAATATCAACAGAAGTAGTTTCTATAGCAAAGGTAAATATAGAGAAAAGCCCAATTAACACTTCACTTTCAAAAAAATAAAAATAAAAAAAAAATAAAATATTTAGCATAAAGAATGTACCTGTTAAAAAGAAATATACACATGCACACAAGTTAGAACATCACTTAAATGGAAAAAAATAAAATATGAAGTTATTTTCTAAGAAAATATTATGATCATGTCTGCTTGAAAGAAATAGAAAAAAATTCACATTTCTCTGTACCAAAAACACTTTTTTTTTTTAATACAAAAACATCTCAAATTTCTTGAACAAGCCGAAGGTTACTTTTGCTTTTATTTTGTTTTGTATTTTTTAAAGAAAAATTTGCTTGTTAAAATTGGGGTCATCCCTGAAACTGGAAAGTGCTCAATAATAAAATACAATATAGTGAATCCACATTTTAATATTTTTTTAATAAGTTATTTTTTGTATACATGTCAATAAATTGTTTTTATTATTTTAAACATTTTATAATTATTTAAAAATAAATGCATTTTACTTAAAGTCCAGGCCTTGTTCTTTTCTTTTTTTTTGTTTCTTTTTTTTTTTTTTTTTTATGAAGTTAATATAAAATAAGGTGGTGCTGAAAAATTCTCCACATAATCCATTTCCCAGATTCTGACCCAATGATCAAACTAGAATTTTTTTAATGGCTTCTTAGTCAAAAAAAAAAAAAAAAAAAAATCACAAGAAAATGATCTGAAAAGCAAGATAATATTTTGCAATGAACCATAACTAGTGTTGTCATAAACTTTTGATTTGCTCATCATTGTTTCTCCAATTTTTTTATTTACACATATGTGATTAATTTAATAAACCTATTTTCCTTTCATCCACAAGAGAATTTTTTGATAAATTCACTTGACCAACTTAAGTTTTCCTTCAATCAGCTTGGTATTGGGGATTTAAGAGAAACTGGAATTACATAGCAAAAGAAATACTGTCATAATCTAACAAATTATTTACTCTCAGTAACAAAACAACAAACATTATCTTTGTTCTCTTTTAATTATTTTCTTTTCTATAATGATCTTTTGAATCAAAAGAAGTCCATGTAATGAATGAAATATGTTGATGTAATGATTACTACTTCAATGTGTAATGGAAAGCTGAACATCACAGCTAAGTCATGGCTAAGAAGTCAGGGAGTGACTGTCTTTCAAGTGCATACAGTTATATACACTGTCACTAGGAGAGGGGAGGGTACAAAAAGAAACAATCACTAATGCCTATCAAAAACAAGCTTATATTTTGTAATGTGAAATTTATGAATTTATATTCAGTTGCCATGAAATGTTTCTTGAATTTTAATCTACATTAACTACCATATAGCCAATTCTTGGAAATTAAATTTATCAAAGCTTGATTTTTAGATTTAATGAAAGTTTTCATTTTATTCTATTAAAATTATCCCACTTTACCATAATACCAACCAAACTGAAGTCTTGTTAAAATTTACAGACCAATTAATAGAAAATTAAGCCTCATAAGGACTTTCAAATTTAAAATTATTTTCATTGAACTGCAATTAACTTTTTTTCATGATTATTTCAAAGCATTCAAATTAAAAATAAGAAAAATGAGTTGTTCAAAAAGGTTACATTCTTTTTGAGCACTCAAAAAGGATCAAATTCATTTTAGACATTTTTTCAAAATCTGCTGGTTTACCTTTGCATTACCATAAATGCTACTTGAAATTAATTTCAAATGAATAAAAAAAATATTTAAATTTGATTATAAAATCTATAATTTTTACAATTAAATTCATTTAAAAATATTAATATTTTCTTGAAAGAGGAACTCAATAAAGTCAAACCTAAAAGTAAGAAAAGTACAAATTTTATATTTATAAATTCAAGAAAAAAAAAAGACAAAAATGTAAATTTATTCTCTAATTAGTCAAAATAAAAATTAGGAAACATACCAATGTAGTCAAACTGAGATTATTTCATATCTATGGTCACTTGTGGCATTTCTCTTGTTCAGAAAAAACAAATAGGAGCTCTACAACCACTGCAATGGTATTTGTGTGAAGGTGAGGAGGGTTTTACTACTTGAGTAGGTTGTCATGTTGGGAGTCAGAGAGAAAGTAAAAAAACAAGTGTGGAAGATTTACTTAATTGATGACACTTTATACAAACATCGCATACATAAAATAGATCAACATCTACAAGATAAACATGGCTGAAGCAAAGTTAAATGAATCATCTGAGATGTTAGAGATTTTACAATGTGGAAACATTCAGCCTTCATTGACTGAGGAGCAATGTAAAACAACCTTTCAGGAAAATTAGTTTCCTAAATCCAGTAGCTCTTTCTAGTATTGATGGGTTGTCATAAACTTTTGATTTGCTCATCATTGTTTCTTCAATTTTTTAATTATGCATACAGGATTAATTTAATAAACTTAAAGAGAATTTTTTGATAAATTCACTTGACCAACTTAAGTTTTCCTTCAATCAACTTGGTATTGGGGATTTAAGAGAAACTGGAATTACATAGCAAAAGAAATACTGTCATAATCTACCAGATACTTATTTAAAAAGTTATGACAAATTTCAAGATAACAAATGGAAAATAAAACAGTAGCAGAAATTTTTGTTTTTTGTTTTTAAGGAAGTCCAATTCATAAGACACTGTTATAACAGTGGATATTCTAGCTAGGTTACAAGATTTCAATTTGAAAATGAAGTGAAATTATAACAAATTACAGCACAACAAAATTTATACTTCTCATAAAACAATTTTTTTTTGCTTTTTTTTTTTTAAATCTATTTCACCCCCTAGCAAGTCAGCGAGAAAGTGACTGAAGCCAAGCTGCCAGATCAGGTCCAATAATATTGCTGATTCTTTGGATTTTATCAAGGAGTTCAAGTTAAATAGAAGAGGCACTAGACAATATATGGCAGCAATATTTTAAGCATGGATGAAGAGATAGACTTATAGATATATATGAGAGATTTTGGAGAGAAAAATTATCTCGCGCGACACAGTAAACCAGCTGACCTAGCAATAGATTCAGTATAATCTTTCCACTTCCTGCCAGCTGAGAACATGTTATTTTGCTTTCAATGAATGTGCAGATTCGACAGATGTTTTCATGGTTTTGGCATATACTATGTTAGATGAGTAATACAAGTATTACTTCATTTTTTTTAGGATAAATGGCTTTTTGTTTCATAAAAAGTAATTCAAACACAATTACCCTTAACTATCTTTTTAACAAACTCAGCACTAATGGATCAACAAAAGAAGTTTTGTTCAAGTATACAAGAAATAGAGCCTCTATAAATCATCTGTATAAGCTATAAATAGAGCCTCTATAAATCATCTGTATATAATACTATATTACTTCACTCAAATTGGTTACACTTTTCAAATAAGCAAGCAAGAGCAAGGGTAGTTATATCGGAGTACATAAACATTTATTGAGAAGACTGTTTTTTATAAAACAGTGGATAAAACAGAAAAGTAGTATTTAGCTTATGGTTCAGATAACTATAATCAAGTCAAATTATAATTTCTCTCCAACATGCTGATACTATTGTAAGCATTGTTATTTCCATTGTTCTCAATATAGTGGTCAAGATTGTCCTATTACTGTCTCTTATGAAACAGAAGGATGTATTTTGCCATCATTTTAAAATATTAATTTGGCTAACATATTATAGCTTATATAGAGAGACCAGGTTTTAGAAGATATTTTTCTAAAAGGATCATTGTATTATTCTAGAAATTAGAACCTCAACAATATAAGTATAACAGTTTTTGTCAATGTCTGTATAATTTTCTGTTTCAATGACCAATTAACCATTGTTTTCTGAGACTGCAAGACATGGGAGAGAATTTATTCAAAGTAATAGTTTTGGTAACAAACAAATTCTTTCATGGTATCAAACATCTGAATAATTGTAGACGAACAGAGCTATATCATAGTATAATAATGTTAGTTACTGTGTGCACCATTAGCAGTTTATTAACAAATTCATTTTGTATAATTAGTCATTTCATGAAGTTTTAGCTTTTAATAAGGAATAAAAGTTTTATTTAACACCAAGAGGAGAACTGCGTGTTTTATAAAGATTTAAATAAAATGCAAAAAAGTAAAACAAAGATTTTAATTTTTCAACCAGAAAAAAAAAAGTTACACAGTAATGTTAAGCAATTGAAATTCTTCAAACAAAAACCAATTTTTTTTTATTTTTTGACTCACAAAGTACAATGATTAAAACATTTTGACTCGTACACACACCAGTCTTTGTCGGATATTGTAATTAAACTCTGCAAAGAGACCCAACCTATGAGTTCTTACCTAGTAAACCAAGTTTTATCAACAAGTGCAGATAAATCAACTATCAAAACTTGCTGGAAAATAGAAACAGTGAAAATTTTAAATTACATTCATCACCTCATGAAGGAAAGCCAAATCTCAATTATTATTCCAATTAAACAAAAAAAAATGTTATTGAAGTTATTTTTCATATACATATCTACACATACAGGAGGTGCTGAAATATTCTCAACCTGACCAAGAAAGAATTAAACAAAAACAATCAAGTCTGGTCATTTGGTTTGATTTTGGGAAGTAGCTTAGTCCAAGAACATTTCAGTACCTCTTTATATGTATATCATAGTCTTCAAGAGTTTTGTTATAATATAAACTAAATTCTGGTATTTGGGTCAGGTGGTGAATCCATTTCTTTCAAGAAATGCATATGTATCCTGACACCTTCCAACTTCAGATCAGAAAACTTATCAGAAATAATGCCTGAAAATATAAAGATTACAGTTTCAGCTGTTATCAAACAGTAGTGGATCAACTCAATTATGTATTAGTTTATTCCTTTAAGTCTTCAGAATGAATTAAAATGAAATGACAAGGGTAATTGTTCAAGTTATCAAAAGCTGTGATCAAAGTACAAAAGTTAACTTTCAATTTATGCAGAACATTTTGTTAAATATGTAACATGTGTAAGTACAGATCCAGTGCTTGTTAAAACTTAAACTGATATACTTTTAGCTTTATTAAAATAAGTGTAATTTTTAAAATTCTAAAAATGCCAAAGATTAATATGGCTAGATAAAAACAAAACTAGTTTAATTCTTATGAAAATGTATTTATGACTGTGAATATGGCTATTTCGGAAAATCTAGCAAGTGATTTCAATTGGGGTCTATATATGTAACCAATGCAATGGTTTAGTATTTTAAATGATAAAAATCTATCTAAATTTATTCTTAAAGTTTGCATATAATAAATATCCACTGAAAGTTTAAGATCTTTCAAGTTTCTTTTAAAAATTTCAACCAATTAATTTTCAATATTCTTATCTGGTATTCCAAATCCACTAATAAATTTTTTTAACAACAAAAACAACAAACTTATCAAATCAACATTTATATATAATAATCCCTTAATTAGTACAGCCAATGTGTACATCAGTATCTATAAGAAAATCAATTTTCAATTTCTATGGTTAAACTGAAGAATGTTTTACCACACTAATCAAGTATTATGTATGCACTAATCAAATTTTGGTATATAAAAAGTTTAGCACACTAATCGAAAAAAACATCAATTGAATGCACACTAATCGAGGGATACCTGTACTAAATGAAGAAAAAAATCATAGCAGGATCATCTCCCATTCTTCTTTCTAATGGCATAAAACATATGAAAACAGAGTTATGTGATTAAATTAGATTTTTGGATGTTACTCAAAAAAGGCCTTTTCTTTTTGACTATGTAAGACTAACTGAACATGTAGCTTATAATTAAATATATAACCAAGAAGTCATATTTGGACCAACCTTGAATTCTCAAAATAAACAATTTAGGACAAGGTGCATGGCACTTTGTTATAAGTAAAATAATGGCACTTTACAATTGCTTGTTGGAAATGAGTGATGACATTATCATCCCACCCCTACAATTGCAGCTGCATTTACATTAACAAAAACTGGCTCCGTTTTCATCACTGTCCACTTGTTTGAAAAGTCATAAATCTGATTTGTAATGCATAGTGTCATCTTCATGTCTTACTTGACTTAAAAATTAAAGACATTTACAGACAAAGGGAGATTTAAGCTCACAGCTAATGTCAAGAAATGTGAATTTCATGTTTCCTTTTTACCACACACACATGGTTTAACCTTTAACTAAGATATGTGCTTTGCCAATTCAAGCAGAATTTAATTGTACAAGGTTTTTACAGCAATATTCAATGAAGGGTTTGAATTACTGTCTAGTACCAGATGTACAACACCAAATTTCAAATTAAGTTTATTTTTATATATAAAAGAAACACCATTCAGAACTTTTCTGTGGCAGCCAGTTTTACATATAAAAATATTGCATTGAAATTGTAAAAAAAAAAAAATGTATTTTTCAAAAATCTTTATTTTTTAAATACGCAAGTTAAAATCTCAATATGGTTTCAGCATTATTTATTATACTTATCTCAAATACACTTTAAAGTGATATGATCTTTAAAGAAAAAAATTTTTTCCCCAAGATAAACTATGAAAAAATTAAATTTAGGTTTAATATTCCATGTTGAAATTTAGAAATTTTTTCTAACATTAAAAACATTAAATACAAACAAATTATTCTTAAACAAAAAACTGCAAAATGATTAAACATTGATGCAAGTGAGAAAAACAGAAGTCTATAAACAAGTACCATGTTAACTAGTTCCTCATAAAATTTGACTCCACATTAATAAAACCATGTTAAAAATTAACATTATGTGAGAGTTACTTGTTTCTAATATTAAAACTAATCCTCATTGTACAGATAGATTTGTATATGCATTGAACAAGAAATAAGACTTGTGCAGCATTACACTCACTTTCTAGTCTAACATTAGGTATCATCTCAATGATGAGTATTGTGACAATATACAAGGATGAGTGAGTTTAAACATTTCCTAATATTACTACCATATAAATGACATTATAGACTACAGTCAGAATGTGAAATTGATAATATAAGTCTAAACTAACACTTAAAATGGTGGGTGATATTGATTAGACCAATGTTTTTCAATTGGTGTTCTCCCAGAACCCTAGTCTTCCACAAGAGGTCAATAGGGGTTCCAAAAGAATCAGTGACAAATAGGCTGATGCATTTTTGAGTAATTTTTGCTTAATTTCATATTCATAATTTTACTATGCAAATATTGCATATTGTTTGAAAATTCTTGGTCATCATAATTATGATATTGGTTATTTATGTTTATTCTTTTGTGTGCTTATTGATTTTTTTTGTGAATAAAAACGGTGTCAGGTCTCATTTTTTTTTTTTGTATTACCCATAAATTTGACAAAAAAGGTCATTTTCTCCTTAAACAAGTTATTTTTATTTTTTTTATCATTCCCCCCCCCCCCCAAGCAAGGTAGCAATGCCACTAGTATGCAGGGGTTACAGGAAGTGAAAGTGAAACAGAAGACTGGGATGAGGGAGAACAGAGAAAGAATCTATCAAAGATTAGTAAGATAAGCATACTCCAAGTGCTTTGTCCCTTCAAGATGGAAGCAAGTAACCAATCATGGTTTTCCACAGCTTCCTTTTCATTAATATCTGTAAACTGCATATTGCATAGTCCATGAAAAAGATGGTGAGTAACATTCTCTTGCCTTCTCCATGGTTTTGAATTGTTGGTCCTTCATCTAGACTGGTTGGAAACCAAGGCTAGAGAGGCCTGTCTGGCCTGCAATTAAACTTAAATCTGAAGCTAACTAACATGCTAGCCAATGTTTAAAAAAGAAGATTGGCAAGAGTGGGAGTATTTTTGCCCACATTAAGAGACAATAATAATTAGCAGTTATCTCCTATGGAAAGTAAATTTTAAATTTTAGTCAAAGCAATTGTTTGATTTTTATTTAAGTTTTTTTGTATATAAAAAGAAAAACAAAAAACAGTATCATCTGAATTAAACATGTTACAATACTTGAAAAACCAGTCAGAGCTTGTCTCGTATGAAAAGGGTTATGTTGACCTTGTGCCTAGGCTGTCAAAGAGAAATGAAGTGGGAGGTTGTAATTATTTGTGACAAATTAATTGCCCACTAAAAACACAAATCATACATTTTGCCCACAGATGCCACTGTTTCAATCCTCCCCCAACCCTGATGACCAAGTAATTTATCATGTAAGTGTGGGAGGGGAGGACACTTCATGAATAAAAATTTTTATACAGAAAGTGATACAATAATGGTATGAACGATGACTAAAATTATCAAATTCTTCACATCCTCTTCATAAGTTATAAGCAAGAATCCCTTCTCTATAAAAAAAATTTGACCTTTGACAGACTTCAAATATTCATTATAACCCTATGACCACATAGTAAAATAAATAACATTGCAGTATTTGCCATGATACAGTGATTAGCATGCATTTTACTGATTCAATAGTTTCAGTCTCTTGCAAGAATATGGCTCAGTGCCACAATACAACAAGAATGATAATATTATATAATAGCAAATTGGCAGAGTAACAATATTATTGAATGTCTTTAAAGTAACCAATTTTATAGTAACACTAGACAGTAAGTGTTTTATCTGCAGAGAAACCATGAAATAAAACAGTAACATCAAAGTATTATCATCTAAGAATTGACAATGCAATTTGTTTTTGAATAACGTCATCATA